>PVKE010000659.1:0-129966 GCA_004027555.1 Craseonycteris thonglongyai | reverse complement strand
CGGGTGTAGTGAGGGGCCCGGGTGTAGTCAGGGGCCTGGGTGTAGTGAGGGGCCCGGGTGTAGTGAGGAGCCGGGTGTAGTGAGGAGCCGGGTGTAGTAAGGGGCAGGGTGTATTGTGGAGCCGGGTGTAGTGAGGGGCCGGGTGTAGTGAGGAGCCGGGTGTAGTGGGCTGGGTGTAGTGAGGCCTCCTGGAAGCCCCCGGAGCATCTGTGCCAAGAAACCGCTCCGAGGGCAACAGCCGAAAGCATCCCAGGTTGTTTAAAACGTGTCTGACACTTGCCAGACCCTCGCGCTGCATTGTGGCTGCACTGGTCCCTGGGGCGCAGATCCCGGGACGGCACGCGGGGACGCAGGGGCAGCGGCCTGGGTGCTGCTCTGTCTCCGGGGTCGGGGTGGACCGTCCCCTCCTGCTCTGTGGCCCCGGCCCGGGGTCCCCACACGCAGAGGACGCGGGGCAGCGGTAGGACTTTGGGAGGCAGACCAATGGGTACGGTGGTCTGTAGCTGGTCACCTGGAAAGGAGGGACCAGAAAGTTCTACGAGCGAAGCAGCCAGGGGCACAGGCTTTGGGGGCCGTGCAGGTGGCGTGACAACACTGGGTCCTCGTAGGCTCAGGAGGGGCTGCAGTGGGGACTGAGGCAGCACCGCACGGGGTCCCCCAGCCCAGCCTGCAGGGCCCCCGCATCTGCCCGTCTGCTGGGGGTGGGGGTGGGGCGGCTCAGCGCCAGGTCACAGACTCTGTGGAAATATCTGGAACCTGTCCCCACGCTCCTACCGCGGATTCTAATTCTGGCTGCTTTAGCCTCCTGGGCTGGAGCTGGATCCGCCCGGGAGACCCCCACCCACCTGCGGGAGCGCCCACCGCCCTGCACCTGCCTCCACCCCGTTCCCAGGGCCGCCACGCACAACGAGGGTGCGCCTGCCATGCGGCATCTGTCCTCAGGCCATGGGGCATCTGTCCTCAGGCCATGGGGGAGGGGGCCTCTGAATGGCTGAGAGGGGGGCGGCCTGGGGGAGGAGGCTGGTCGACTGCAACCCCCAGAAAGTGCTAGAATAGACGGGATTCGGCAACAGTGACAGTAAGTGAGTGGCAGTGACAAGAAGGCTCAGCCCGCCACTGACCGCTCAGGGCCGCTGGCCTGGGTCCCCGGACAACCACCCGGGTGCGGGGTGCACAGTGGGGACCCCTCTCGCTGTGTGGCAGCCGTGCAATCTTCACGCGCACACGAGGGACCCGCCGCGGCGTCGCAGGGCCGGCCCTTGAGTGGAAACAGTGATGTCGCCGCTGCTGCCAGCGCGGCCGGGCGAGCGGCCCTGACTCAGCGGGAGGAAGTGGTGTTTCCACTGCAGAGCTCGAAAACAAGGTGGTTAGCGCACCGGCTGTGTCACTGGCATTTCCCTGTTGTGTTTGTGAAATAAGGTGGGAATAAGGCCTCTGGGTTACTCTAATCTCATCTTTTACAAGAAACCAGAAGCCCCCGGTGGAACTCGGCCGGGGGGAAACCCGAGGCCCCGCGGGCCCGGCTGTGGGGGGCGGCACATCTCGGGCCAGGCGCCCCGGGGGTGGGAGCTGGGGGACCGTCCGTGCTGGTCGGCTGCCTCCGAATCCCGATGGGCAGGTGGGTGTGGATGGTGCTGTGTCCAGGCCGGGGGGACACAGCTGGGGTCCCGGGCGCAGGGAACACAGGAGATGGGTTGTACGGAGACACTGGGCCGCCTGCCAGGGAGCCACGCTCAGGGCTTCGTTTCTATATTTAAACTGCAGCGCAAGAGAATGAAAAACAACACACACACAGGAAGCGGCAAGGTCGCCCGCCTCGCGGCTGCGGGCCAGGCCCCGACGTTCCATTCATTCACCTGCTGGGGCTGCGACCCGGCAGCACAGCAACGGGAGCAAGAAAGTCCCCGCGGCGCCCCCGGGAGGTTTACTGACAACGGTTCTGACAAACAGGGACGGAAGGGCGAGCCACCTTGCCACCACCTCCTGATCACTGGCCATTTTCAAACCCGCTCCCCCGGTGACCACTGTGGCCGCCGTGGCCTGGACGCGAGGTCGCCCCGCAGGCCATGCAGCTCCACCCGGGCGGAACGACGTCCCTGGCCCGGTGCATGTGCTGAGGCCCGGGACGGGGTTTGCCAACGAGCCTCCCAGCTACGGCGGGTGCGGCCCCTGGGGAGGCCCCGGTCCCGGGGGACGCGTGTCCTCCTGAGAAGAGTGACCAGGACACGGTGCAGGCGGGGCCATGAGGCCTTCACGCCTCCGGGAGGCCTCGGGGGTCTGGGCTGCACTTGACCTCCGCCCTCCGGCCCCCAGGCGAGGGTGTTGTTTCAGACGCTGCCACCCGAGCAGCACCGCGCGTCATCGTTCCAGGGGCCCCATCCTCTCGGAAGCTTGGGGGCCACGGAGCCCCCTCCCCGGGCCAATGAGGGAACCCGGCTCCCCAAGTGTGAAGTGCTGCGTCTGGGGTCACGGTCAGGAGCAGGTGACCGGTGTTGGCTGAGCCCCCCGCGGGCTGTGCCTGCTGCTGTCACAGCCCTCACGGTAACAGGACCGTGACACCAGGCAGCCTGCTGGCTTCACATCCGGGCTCTGTCCCCAACTGGTCCTGTGCCCTCAAAGGGCTCTTTCTTTGATGAGGATGCTTGTAAATTTGATTGACAGGGCTGAGAAGGGATGGGGCGGCCCACTCAGCCCCGAGGACGCCTCCTGCGTGGCCGGCATCGGGGCCGACGGGGCTGCTGGCCGGGACACAGACCTTCTCGCCGGTTGTCAGACCCAGGTCCGGGCTGTTGGCTCGCCGTTGGTTCCACCGCAGAATTATCGTATTTATAAAAGCGGCTGAGCGCGCCCTGCGGTCCCCTCTTCACTGCGAATCTCCCTGCTCTCTGCTCTCACCGAAGACAAATCAGAGCCCCGGGGGCGTCCGGCCTTGTTGTCCCCGCAGCCACGTCTCTCCTGCCCCGTCCCGGCTACTGCTTCCTCCCCTCCGTCTTTGGGCTCCGTCATTGCCTCTTAAGACTTGAGTTTGATGTTTAGCTCACATTCCAGCTCTTTTCGTCTTGAAGTGTTTTTCTGTAGCTGCAGCTCACCCTGGGCTGTGACATTTTTCACTACGTCTCCACGCTCAACTTTTTTTTTTTTTCCTATGTTTTTTTTTATTTAAGATTTTGTTTTTGACAGAGACAGACAGAGAGAAGGGGGAGGGCCCAGAGCCGTCTCCATCGTTGTCCGTCATCAGTTTTCCACATGGTTTCGTTCCACACAGGTGGGCGGGGCCGTGCAGGGTGGGAACGGGGCTGGGGGCCTCCCGCATGGGAAGCTCACCCCAGTTCAGCACATGGGTCCCCACGGGCCGGGGCTGGGATTCAATCCTCGGTCCCTGGGGCTGCAAAGCCAGCGCTTAACCCGCTGAGCCACCCCGGCTTCCCCGATGGTTTCTTTTTTGACCAATGTGTTCTTCAGAAATCTGATCTAAAATTTCCAAACATTCAATGGGGCTTTAGAGCTTACCTTCTCATGACTGGTTTCTAATAACATTTTGTTGTGGTCAGAGAGCCTGATACTAATTCTTTGGTATTTCATGAGACGTTTTGTGACCAGGATGTGGTCAATTCTCTAAATAATGAGTACAGGGTTCTAGAAACTCCTGCCAGATTGTTTTCTAATGGTGCTTTTCAAATTTAACTTTTGTAATTATTTTGTAAGGCTTAAGCCATTAATACTGAGAAAAATGTGTTAAAAATCTACCAATATACCGGTAATTGTGGACCGTGAATTCCAGCTAATTTAAAATTATGTATCTTGATATTATATGATTAAGTGCAGAATCATTTTATCTTTCTGGCAAATCACTACATATATCATTACACAGTAGACATTTTTATTCCTAAATACATTTTTCCTTAATGTCTCTTTTCTTTGAGATCTAATTAATGCTACTAGCTTTGTTTCCATCAATATTTCCCTGGCTTCTTTATTATTTTTGACCTGGCATTCTTTTATTTTCAGTCTTTATGAGTTTTTATATTTTAGGACCCAGAAATGACATATATTTAAAATACCGTATAGATGGCATTTTATCTGAAACTATTAGTTCTTGACTTTGTGTTACCGTATTTTCCAGCGTATAAGACGACCCCCTAATTTTAGTTAAAACATAGGTTTAGGCCTATATTCGCTGTATAAGACTACAGCCTCGGAAGTGGGGGGTCGTCTTATACAGCGAATATAGGCCTAAACCTATGTTTTAACTGTAAAATTAGGGGGTCGTCTTATACGCCCGGTCGTCTTATATGCCGGAAAATATGGTAATTCATTTCAAATATTTTCACCTTCTTCGTTTGCATTGTTTACATCTTTTGTGATTCATCCCGACCATATAGTTTCAATAGGTTTATTTCTTTTTTAATTCTTAACCAAAACACACTGAATTGAAAGGTTTGTATCATTATTTAAAAATTTTTAAAAGGACTTATTTTATTGAGAGAAAGAGAGAGAAGTAGGGAGGGCCCAGAGCAGGCTCCACAGTTGTACATCATCAGTTTTCAACATGGTTTCGTTCCACACAGGTGGGAGCTGGGTTGGGGGCCTCCCGCATGGGAAACTCACCCCCTCAAGCCAGGGGCCAAACCAGGGGGCGAGAACCAAACTGGGGGCTCCCACACGGGAGGCGAGAATCTTCACCACTGATGCGCTGTAGCTCAGCGTATGGGGTGGCCCAGGCCAGGGCCAGGAATTGAACCCCAAACCTCACGGTTCTCTACCTGCTGAGCTATCCTGGCTTCTTCCTTAAAAAAAAATTAAAATACAACTTTTTATTTATAATTTAAGTCTTACGTTTCGGAAATGGTACCTTTTTTTTTTTTTCTCTTCACCCAGCTTCTCCAAAAGATCTCACAGAACCACATGATGATCAAAACCAGGAAGTCGACCCTGATAAGGTTTATTATTAACTAATCCTGGGAGTCTGTTCAGACTCCACCGCTGTCTCACTAATGTCCTTTTCTGGTTCAGGACCCACGACCGGATCATGCACGGCAGCCAAGGGTCACGTCTTCTGTGACGGATGCTTCTGCGCTGTGTTAGCAACTTTGTAGACGGTCCCTCAGTTGCACTTGCTCAATGTCTCCTTGTGATTAAATTCAAGTTACTGGCATCGCTTCTCTGGTATTGTTCCCAAGATATGTGGATGCTGCCCATTGACAAACGTGCTTCTCCCCAGGTATTACGCTCATTGGTCCCCGTCCTTGGGCCCCAGATTTCCTAAGTCACACATAGGAACGGACTCAGAGCCAGGCAGCCCGCTCGGGCCAGGATGGTCACAGGCCAGAGAAGCTGCCACCCAGCCCCGGTCACAGCTGAGCGTGAGGACTCCGGGCCCCACACTGGAGGCTGTGACCAGCACTCCTCACCTGGATCCCTCAAATGTTGGAATTCTAATTTTCATTTGGCTCATTTACTTTTGTCCCTCGATGATGTTGGTGCCAACTCAATACCAACTGGAAGCGCCAACTTGGGGCACAATGAAGACGGCAGCTTTACTCGGTGCAAACAGCTCCATCGCGATACAGCCGGCCGTGCGGGGCGAGGCGGCCCTGCAGCGCCCCCGTCTGCTGCATTAGGTCGTCTGCACCCTGGAGGGCAGGGAGGCTTTTCCAGCCAGCGGGGAGCTGAGTTATAAAGAGGGAAGGCCCCGCCCCTGGTTTCTGATTGGCCTGTTCTTATGCAAACGAGGGCTCAAACAGCTCATTGTGATTGGTTGGAAAAGTACTATCCTGATTGGTCAGAACAGGGCCACTCTGAGTGGCCCATAAACACGCCAATGGGGGAGGGGATATAGCTGTGCAGCTCTGATTGGATGGAGGAAGCCTCAGTCCTATTGGTTGAAACACAATTCCAGGAAGTCCTATATAAGGGCGGCTCAGCCGCAGGAACTCAGCTCAGTGTGGCTTCTCAGGAGCAGAGCCTGCAGTCCCTGCGTGGAAATGGCAGCTCAGCTCTGCTTTTGTTTTGTTCATTTATTTATTTAACACGTTAAGAGCCATGTCAGTCCCGTGTCAGTCACCGGTGACCGACAGTATACTTTTGCATTGTATGTTAAATGACAATATAAAATTAAAAAAATTACATTCTATTAATAAATTTTAAATAATTTCGAGGCGATATCCTCAAACAGTTCATAACAATTCTCTACTGTTACACATGACTTTGCATTCAAGTCTTCAATCCTAAAGCCAGACAGATAGGTGAAAGGGATAACCCTTGGTTGATCAGCTTGGATCATGCCATTCTTCAATGTTCTCATTCTCTTCGTCTGATGATGAAAAAATAACGACTCT
Source organism: Craseonycteris thonglongyai (assembly GCA_004027555.1). Lineage (NCBI taxonomy): Eukaryota > Metazoa > Chordata > Mammalia > Chiroptera > Craseonycteridae > Craseonycteris > Craseonycteris thonglongyai. The sequence continues at coordinate 123,628 of PVKE010000659.1, read as the reverse complement.
ACACCATTTTTTAGGAAAAATAATTTCACTAGAATCACTTTCACACTCCTCTTCTACTGACTGAACAAAAACTGAACATTTTCATGTTCACAGGGAAAGAAAAATATTTTTCTGCACTGGAACAAGAATCGCAGACAACTGACTGAATATAAAGCATTTCTAAAATAATACATTGTACAAATTGTGGTAAATAATAAATATTCACACAGTAAATATATTCTATATATAAACATTCAGCCTTATCGCAACCTAAACAGATCTCCGGTCGCCAGCATTTCGGTGAAATCTGATATAACGGGCCAAGCGATCAGCGAGACAGAATAGCCCGGGCACTTCACGACTTAATATCGTCAATATTGTTAAGTATTGTTAGAATAGCGCTTAACTCTTAGTGCTACCTCCTGCCAGCGGCACTAGCAAGAAATGCAACGGGTAAAAAAATGAGCGTACGATTAGGTCGAGCTTCCAGACACGTAAACAAATCAACGTCAAAATTATAGTAAGACTTATGCTTCATGAAAAGTATTTAGAATTGATAAAATAACAAAAATGTGTTATATAAAGCAGAGAATTCACACTTTAGATAGGATACGGCCCGCCGCACTATTCGCCCAAGATACAAAAGCCGATCTATTGGCCCATCGCACTAGAAGGCTTAAAATTATCCAACTGTTTCATATTAAAAAATAATTTGTTGGTTCAATGCCAATAATACCCATATAATTGATATGTATCAGAAGTACACTTCATTATATAGGATTCTCTCTGGCCTCTCCCACTTCCTTCCTAATTTAGTCTGAATTTATTTGTTGAGGGGCGGGGTTGTTTGCTTTTGAGTTTCCTACAATATAGATTTTGCTGACTGTCTACTGATATGTTCTTCTATGGCCTGTATTTCCAATAACGTAGATGTCCCAGCTTATTTTATTTATTGATTTTTTTGGCAAGAATCCATCAGTGTCTTATAAGACTTGTTTCTAGTTACGGGATGAAGCAGAGCGGAAACCGGGGCCCTTACTGTCACTGAGGCTGCGGGTCTGGCGCTCAGTGTAGCTCTTAGATTTTCAGTCCAGCTGACGAATCCCTGTGGACACCGTCCTGGTGGCCATGCTGTGAACGTTCAGTGACAAAGCGTGTGTGTGTCAGTCTGCGTGACGCGTCATGACTTAGGCACTTGTTAAGTAAAACACGGTTATGGCCACTTATTTCGGAAACCCGGCCCTTCCTGAGAAGCTGGCAGTTTGTACCTTTGAGAAAACGTGCAGTGAGTGGCGGCCTTGTGCCAACGACGGGACACCCCACGGCAGACGATGGAAGTGGCTGCCCGCCTGGAACTCAAACGCGATCCTCTCATCCTGTGCTTCAGACGACCGCAGCCGGGGCGGACACGGGGCCACGTCTAGGACGCGCTCGGCCGGGGCCACTGGGTGGGGAGGCTCCGTGCCCGCTGGCCCCGCGTCTCCTCACCCACAACCTGCGGTCCCGCGGCCCGTCCTCCGTGGTGTCGCGGAGGCCGGAACGCACGTCCCCGGGCCTGCGAGCCCGCGTGTGCCCGTTTTGCTTGAAGTGCTGCCCGAGCCGTCGCTGGTGAAGCTCAGGAGCAGCGGGGCCGGCAGCTCTGAGTGGGTCACACCTGCCGCCTCGTTGTCTCAGGGATGTCGCCGCCCCTCCCCCGCAAGAAGGCAGCAGCTCTGAGCGACCCCCACACCCCAAGGTTGTGCAGCTGCTACAAATGCTGCGTTGTTGGCTCCACGAGACATTGAAAACGACACAAAGAGGGTGCATGTTTGTAATTTAATTCACGGTCACATTAGATACAAGCGCTAACATGCTTAGGAGACAATATTCCAAGTGTTTCTTAATTAGCTTAAACTTTCACTTCCAAGTACTATGACCCCCCCCCACCCCCCAATACCTCAAGGACCAAACACGGAAACACGGACTAACTTAGTGCCGTGGACGCCGCGTGGGCTCACGCTGTCCTCGCAGTGACTGGTGACCCCAGACCGTCCGTTAAGCACTGAGAAGGGAAATTCTGCAGCACCCAGAGCGACACCCGAAGTCCAACTCGCAGGCGGTGAACAGCGATGTTGTGTCCGGACGCGAACAGTGAGACCTCACGAGCCCTGAGCACACGCCGTGGTTCCAGCGCTCTCACTGCCCGGGACCCGCAAGCGTTGCGGAATCTTCCGGAAGCACAGATTCTGCCGGAGCCACCAAGCCAGACGCTTCTGAGGGTACAAAGTACAGTGGGAGCCACACCGAACGAGCAGCGAGGGGAGGACTCAGCCTGCGGATCTGCAAAAACGAGATGCTCAGGTGGTGCACACACACCCTTCCCGCGGCCCCAGCAGAACGACGTGCGTCTGACGGCCACGTGGGGGCTCACGTACAACACAGCACACTGGACACACGCAGCTCGGACGTTTCAAACAGGCTGACCGGGTGGACCCACACACACGAGCGTCTTCCTAAGCCGGTGCCCGGACACCGGGCCGAGGACTGGTCACCTGCCGTCCCTGCCCGGCCTCGCGGGCGGCTACGCTCTCAGCAGCGGTGAGGCGGCGGCTTGGAAGCAGGCGAGCTGCAGGTGCATGCCGCTCCTGCACTTGTCAAGCAGCTCCTCTAGGGACCTGCAGGGACAAGGGGGCCCCCAGCCCCCAGCCGGGGTTGGTGCGCGGGTGAGACGCAGGGAGCCCACGGCCCAGCCCCGGCTGCCGCGGGGATTCGCAGGAACAGAAGCCGTTGGCCAGTCAAGCTCTCCGTCCTGTCCCGTCCTCCCTCAGAGCCCATCTGCCTCGTACTCGTCCCGAATCCAGCATTAAAGGCGGGCAGCACGGAGGTGCACGCTCGCTGGGGCCCCGTCCTGTGGAGGCTGCTCAGCGTCACCCCTGGGTCCCCACCCCCAGGCAGCTGCTGGCCTGGCCTGTCCCTGACTGCATTTCTGTGTCTCACGCGCACTGACGAGGGGCGGATGAAAGCGGGGACTCGGGGTTCTAGCTCCTCCTGAGCTGATAACCCAACCTGCTCCCGTAACTGGCCTGACACACGCCCAGAATTTCAGGGCAGGATGGGCCTTAGAGTCACGTGGTTCAGATGAAGCCGGCGGCTGGTCCTGGGGTCAGAGGTCGCTCCCGGGTGCACGCGGCTCAGTCTCAGAGCTCAAGCGCTGCCCGGGCGTCTCCTGTGACCCCCAAGCGCCAGCCTCTGGAGCCCCGTTCCGCACATTCAACACAACGGCGGGCTTAGCCTTGAGGGTCCCGGTTCTAAAGGAACGTTAGCGTGAGGCGGCGGCGGGCCGGGCGGCTGCAGCCCGTGTGGAATCGCCGCGTTGCCTCAGGTCAGAACGTGGGCAGCAGAGCTCAGCTCAGGCTGAGACACACTCAGCGCCGTCTCGTGTCCCTGCACAGATCTGCGTTAGTTCCTTGTACCACACACAATGGTCACTGCTGGGCGTGAGTCCCATGTTTTACGACGTCACTCAGGATTATCTCCTTCAAAATGTGAGACGGTAACAATTTACTGAGTGAGTCACAATAAACTTCCTTGTTTTCTAAACTGGTCACTTCAAACAAGAGCAGAGCAGCTTTCTACGCGGTCCCCCCGCCCCCGGGGACCCCGGGACCCACCTCTTGTCCGCGGCGCCGCACAGCGGGGGCAGGGCCTCCAGGGCCTGCTGGAAGCTGGACCTGCAACAGACACGCGGCTGAGGGCGCTCCCGAGGGGCCACGCGAGGAGTGACCGTGACCGGGAGCGGCCGGGGCTGAGCGGACGCCCGCGTGGCTGTGAGAGCTCTGTGTGGACGCTTAACTTTTTAAAAGTATTTTCAAAACAAAGCTGAACTACAGATCAAGCAGCTGATAAGGAAGGAAGGAAACCAGAAGCGGGACGATCTGTGAGGTACGTGGGGGGCCGTTCACCGTGCGGACCCCCAGGCCCAACTTGCGGCGGCGTCTGTACCCTGCCGAGCACAGGGGAGCAGAGCGGAGCCATGTCTACACTTGCAGCATCGTGGAGAGACGCACAGTGTCCTTGAGTTCAATGCTGTGTCGCCTCATGAAGAAGAGGAAAGTGAGTTTTAAAGCCCATTTGGCCTAACGTGCTAACGTAGAAAGTACCAGGAAAACCACTGAATCAAACAGAAAGTGTCTGAGGGGCGATTGCTGGGCTGTAACCTGTGCCCCTCACTGAGCAGCGGCTGCTCACTTCTCTTCTTTTATGACTGGTTCCCTGAGGCGAAGAAATAAATAACCGCTCGAGACTTTAAAGCCGTCTTTGGTGCTGGGCTCTGAGGATGGGGGTGGGGACACCCGGCTCCCGTCTTCCCTGAAGCTGGAGTCTCCACTGTGACCTTCACCGTCATCTTACTTCTTGCAAACCTACCAACTAACCAGACGTGACGCTGCCGTCCTTTGCTTCTACACATGACGACAATGAAGAGCCCTGAAGGGGTCTCACGAGGGGCTTCGGCCGGGAAAGGTCCCGTTGGTGAGCTCAGCACAGGCGCGCGTCCAACACCGGGAAGAGGGTGGAGGAGCCGACAGGCAGCCGTCTGACGGCCTCCGCTCAGCCCCGGGGGACAGGAGGAGCAGCTAACCGCTCATGAGGAAAAGGACAAGCGGTCAGTGGTAACGGGGGCAGAAGCCACGCTATCCTCAGCTGGACGCGAATGAGCAAGTGGCACAGACATCCTTACACACTTTGTCAGAACTGCTGGGCGTCTCGTGCACGTTACAAACCACCCGCATTTCCTGGGCAGAACTGGGTAAACAATTCTGTAAAAGCAAGTAGTTGGTGCTTTCGGTTCAGCTACTGATACTTCGATGATAGGAAATCCTGACTTTCATTCAAAACAGCTAAAAACTATCATCAAATTTCCACTACAAAATTTTGCAGAGAAACCACAAGGCTTCCTCTTACGCTGGCATTTACAACACTTGAACTGTCCTGCAAGGGCTGCAATGAACAGATTAAGGCTCGGGCCGTACTTTCTGCCGTTTTTAAGCAGAATGCCGTGGTGTGCTACCTCGTTCCTGAGACGGGGGCTTCCCTTACAGAACGCTGGGAGTCCAGTCGTGCTAGCTGAGCCTTGTTTCCTCCACGCTGCGCGACAACCAGCCAGGAGCCCGGGGCTCAGGGGAGGCCTACGGTTTCACTACAGACCAGCTTCTCCGCGTCACAGCTATGAGCACGCACGTCGACCGGCTCCCTCACGCAGGAAGGACAGGCCTGGGCTCTGCAGGGACTCGGGACAGGAGCAGCGAGCGTCTTACCTGCTTTCAGGTGTCAGGTACACGGCCACGGTGTCCCTCAGAGCACAGATTTCCAGTCTCGCCTGGAGATGAGGAAGGCAGAGTGACAACAGGGCAGTGTGCCGGTGGCCCGGCAGCCCCCACACGGGGCACAGTGTGCAGCCTGCTCACGGCGGCCACGCTCACCTCCACCTCCCACCAAAGGCATCGGCCACGACCGCTCCTCCCACTGAAAACCAGCTCCGGCAGGAGCCGGGGGTCTTTCTACCCAGATTTCCCAGCAACCTACCTGTCGCTTTTCTTTTAATCCTTGTGAGGAGGGAGGTCTGAAAGGTTCCCCCCGACTTGCCCCCCAGGTCTGGTCAGTGGGCGCTTCTGTTCTGTCCTCGCCCCCCGTGCCCTTGACCCCTGCCCCCTACCCCCCCGGCCCCTCCTGGTCACACCGACTTGGACTCAAAAGCTGAGCTACGTCTGCAGATCAAACGCCACGCCTACTATAATGACAGATGGCTTTTTTTCTTTTTTAAACAAAAATTAACAAGTTAATCCCAAACAGACACAACATGTTGGAAAAACAATAGCTTTGGAGAAATTCACACCTACTCACATCAAAACTTGCCCCCGAGCGACACCAGGGACAGTGTGGTAGTGGCTCATGGACACACCAGGTGTCCGGAAGCAAACCCTCACACTGATGCTCAATTTCAACCGGCAAAGAACGTTGTTTTCAACAAGTGATGTCGGGACAACTGGATCCCCACATGCAAGAGACTGAAATTTGAGCCCTTAACACAAAGGTTCACTTAAAATGGACCCGAATGTAAGTGACTAAACTATAAAACACTTAGAATGAGACGGGAGTAAGTCTGTGTGATGCTGAGCCGGGGAAGCCTCTGAGGGACGCGTCAGAGGACAAGCAATGGAAGAAAAAGTGGACGAACCGGCTTCACCAAGATTAAGAAGTTCTGTGCTTAGAAGGAAACCACTAACCAAGTGAAAAGCCAGCCCACAAGATGAGGCGCTGCTGCACACTCGTGAGGACTGCACTGTGACACGCGCAGTGAGAAGGGCAGCCACGGCTCCGGGGCCTGGGGTCTCCCCACAGTGCTGCTGCCGCCGCATAGAAACCGCTCATCCAACGGCAACCAGACCAGCCACGTGGCCCAGCAACTGCCCTCCCAGGTACACGACCAGGAGAAATGAGAACGTGTGTCCACAGAGCACGTGCACAGGCATGTTCAGAGGCATCTTCATGTTAGCTGGCAGCGGACACCACCAGACGCTCCCCACACGATGGACGAACAGAACGCGGCATGTTTACACAACGGAGTATTAGTCAGCCATGAAAAGGAACAAAGCGCTGATACGTGTTTCCGCACGGGCGAACCTTGCAAACATCATGCTAAGTGGAAGAAGCCAGTCACTAAAAGCCTCTGCGTGTACGATTCCGTTTATGTGACACCTCCAGAATATGCAAACCACACAGGCAGAAGCAAGGGTGGGGGCTGGGCACCTCACTGCTCAGGGGTCTGGGTTTCTTTCTGGGGTGACGCCACGTTCTAGGATTGACGGTGCTGACGACTGCACAACTGTGGCAGAGTGAGAAGTCACTGACCCGTGCACTCGTTTCCTCCTGGGACGCACCGCGTGGTATGTGACATGTATCCATGTAAAACTTTAAGACAAAGAAGCTAAGCTACAGCGGGCACCTCCCTGCCAGCCCGGGGAAGGCAGCTTCCTCACAGTGCGAGAAGGGGCTCCACGCCGAAGCCCCGGCTGCTCGGGGTGGGCGACGCTCAGGGGACAACGCAGCACGTGCAGCAACGCAGGACGACAGGCGCGTCCTTTAAGCTGGAGTTAATTAGAAACTGTCGCGGCCTTGATAAAAGCCGACGTGTGGAGGATGCAGCACGTTCAGTGAAACTCTTCTGGTCGGAAAGCAATTGCTTGGTTTCATTTTTCAGTGCTTTAGAAAGCCATAGATTGTAACTATTAATAGAAAGCATACGTATGACACTTTACCTCCACTGTTTACACTCCAGTTCATGTGAAAAATACACCCACAAGGAAACCGCGCTATTTGATCACCTGCTGGATACGGGGGACGTTCTCTAGCTGATTCTGATCTCTCTTCCTAACTTCGTCCTGGGAGGTGAATGGGGGGCAGAGGTTAACTGCCGGGAGGGGAGATTCTTGTCATAATCTCACAACTGCCTGGGCTGCAGTTGCTGCACCTTCCTTTCAATTAATCTTCAGATCACACTACCGCTCGCTCTTCTCCAACAGAACTGTAATAACCATGACCTTTCAACTTTGTATCAAAAGTCTGATAAATCAGGTTTTTAGAGAAAACGGGTGGCAGATGGAAATACACTAGTTTTTGTAACAGATTTTCCCGACCGATTTACCAGATTAACAAGTGCTCTCTCTCTGCTCCTCCTGCTTTCCATTGTTTTTGTGTAAAGATTTTCGATGTGCAGAGACTGAGCATCACAGTGCAAATCTGTTCCCCCTAGACTGTCACTTGCCACCACCGCCTGCCTGTCTGCCCCTCTGCCGATGTGCTTCCCACACGCTGTTACCCAGGGACACGGCTTCAACTTATCTGATCTTCAGGGTGAAAACTTACGAGAGGCAGGTTTGTGGAGGTGGAGGCAGCCCTGGGACGGCCTGCAGGCGAAAATCCATAAAATCTGTCCCAAGTGCCATTTCTCCCAGCATCGCCCACTAGTCTCCAGTGTCTTCATGCTTATTTTTACATGTTTAAGTGTTTATAAATTAAGGTTTCGGTTGTCATCTGTAGGGGACTGGCCTAATAAGAGCGTCCTTAGCCATTACCAGTGGCAACACTGCCGGTACTGGAAACAGAATGCAGCCGACCCCGAAAGCTCACTGGCAGGTCACTTTCCCACGGGCCGCACACTGTGGCTCCTGCCCGTCTGGGTGTGTCTGTGCCACAACTGTGTGGTTTACAGGTCATACCTGATCCCGTACTTACGCAGTTTAAGTAACTACAACACAGACCCATGGAAGACACTGCAAAGAAACACTGGTCACTTCTATGCAAACTACACTGACTACTTGGAAAGAAGTGAAAAGCTCCTAAAAATTTCCTGTGAAATTAAAGGTGGTGAAGACAACTGTACAATAATAAGAAAAAAAACAGAACTCTGGAGGGAATCTGCATTCGGCTAATTCCACGGGTGCTGGAAGCCCTGCAGACGGTGCAGACGGCGCAGACGGGCACGGCTTACGAGACAGAGATGAGAATCTGAAGTCGGCGGCAGCATGACAGAGCCGCCGCCCCCGGGCTGACCCCCACGCGCCCCCAGGCTGACCCCCGCGCACCTGCAGCGCCCCGTTCCGGCTGAAGGCGGCCGCGCACTGCATGAGCCGGCTCAGCTCCTCGGCGACAGCCTCCAGCACCCTGGACAGCACCCGCGGCACCAGCTCCCGGGACACGCTGAACACCTGCAGGGCAAGACGGGAGACAGGGCGACACACTGAACACCTGGAAGGCAAGACGGGACACATGCCACGGACGGGTCTCGCCCGTGGGAGACCAGGGCCGCGCGGAGAACACCCATTAGTCTGCAGTCGCTGAATCGTGACAGAAGAGCATCCTCTTAAAATACGCTGGTGAATATAATTTCGAAAGGTTGACGTTGAGAAAGTACAAGTCGTTTTAAATATTGCTTCCTATTGCCCTTACACAAGAAGAAATATGATTTCTAAAGAAGACATTATAGGAATAAAAACAGAGTGGGTCAATATTTTACCAAAACTAAAAAAAGAAACATACGGGGTCAGACAACCCCTTGATCAAAACAAACAGGCTCCATCCTGGGTGGGCTGTTCTGTACTGAACGCACAGTCCTCAACGTTACCACCTGCTGACTTGATATATGTGCCCATTGGACATAAAATGTTATTTTCAAACTGTGAATTTTGATATTTTCCAACTAAGAGTTGTTATATTTGGTGAAACATTTTACTATTCTGATTTATAAATTAAACTAAGTCTATTTTCTTTGCAGATTTTCCTTTTTTCAGGTCAACCCAAACATAACAAGAACGTTTTGGACAATTAAGATCACATGATATAGCCAGGATGGCTCAGTGGGTTAAGCACTCACTTTGCAGCCCTGGGGACCGAGGATCGAATCCCGGCCCCGGCCCATGTGGACCCATATGCTGAACTGGGGAGTGCCCCCAGTTCGGTTCTCACCGGGTTGAGACCCTGGCCCAGTTCCTGCCCTGTGCAGCCCCCGCCCACCTGTGGAATGAAACTATGTAGAAAAACCAATGATGTGCAACTATGGAGACGGCTCTGGGCCCTCCCCCTTCTCTCTGTCTCTCTGTCAAAAACAATTAAAAAAAAAAAAGATCACATGAGAAATAGTAAACAATAAGCATTATGAATGAAATTCTACTTTCAGTCACTGGGATAAGTTAAATGGGGACTTAAAAAGCCTAATGGCTACAAGTCATCCCATGGTCACTGATAATATGCACTGTCCCAGCTTTCTCCTTAGGAACCACCGTGACCGCCCACAGCACCCGCACCTTCCACGCCCGTGACCACGTGCGCAGACGAGCTCGCCCTGAGTGATTTCATCTGAAGTCTCCTGTGCTGACAGCCAACAGAAGCACAGCGCTGATGAAGTCATGGCTGGAAATATGCTACTCACTCATAAGATGTATGAGCTACACTCCTGCCGGAGTGAAGTCCTACAGAAACGTCATGTTCACGGAGGGAGACACGGAAACTGTGACCCCGTGAGACGCTCCCTGCTCGGCCCCCTCCCATCCGACCGCCTATCCGGGTGGGAGCCACTGGCATCCGGGGGGCGCCGCGGGGCAGCCACCCGCCAGAAGAGTGGTCACGGGAGCCGCCGGGGCGGCGCCGGCCTTTTGATGCCCTTAGCAGAGCCCTCCCGACACGGACATGAACCGAGAACGTCCCCATCGAGCTCTCGGTGACGGTGATGACAAGTGACAGCAGGACCAGCAGTGGAGTCCGCGCAGGCCCCGCCCCTGCCTGGCCCCGCCCCCTGCCTGGGCCCCGCCCCCCTCACAGGCTCAGACTACCCGGAGCTCCCCCTAGCGCATGCACGCGCTGCACGAATGGGCCACAGGATGCATGAGTATCCAGGTGAGGACGAGGAAGAGGTCAGTTCCTTCTCCGAGATCAGGGATTTCGTGTCTCTCTCAACCCATGATCAGGAGACACACCTCTTCAATCTCTCTCCTCCTTACCTTTCAAATATTAGTATGTCTCCTTTTGAGAAAAACCATACAATTCCAAGATTCTCACACCTAAAAGATGTGTGTGTGTGCAGGCGTGAAAGAAGAGCTGTTTTATTTACACCCAAGACGTATTCTGAAGGGAAAGAAGACCATGAAAACCACCCAACTGCTTTTCCTTTCGGTTTCCCGCGTCTCCTAGGAGCGTCTGATGATCGCTTACCTCTGCGTGCACAGCGATTATGTTCACCAGCGCTTCTTTCAGGTAGTTTCTGACGCCTGAAACCAAGAGGGGGCGGGAAAAAGGCACTCAGTGGAGCCAGCACCCCCTCCCCCAGCATCACCGCCTCCCCCAGCATCACCGCCTCGGAGATTTCTAAGGAGACGGAGCCGCTGCCGTCTGTTTCCTCTGGAGAACACAGCGGTCGCAGGACTGGGTCGGTTTTCCTGTGTTGCTTTTCCACTCTCTCAGTATTTACATTCTCCGCACCTGTTGGCCACTCTGCCTCGAGATTCACATTTGAAAATGTCCTTCAGGGGAAGCCAGGATGGCTCAGTGGGTTAAGCACTCACTTGGCAGCCCTGGGGACTGAGAATCGAATCCCAGCCCCGGCCCGTGTGGACCCATATGCTGAACTGGGGAGTGCCCCCAGTTCGGTTCTCACTGGGGTGAGACCCCGGCCCAGTTCCTGCCCTGTGCAGCCCCGCGCCCACCTGTGGAATGAAACTATGTGGAAAAACCAATGATGTGCAACTATGGAGACTGTTCTGGGTCCTCCCCCTTCTCTCTGGTCTCTGTATCTCTTTCTCTGTCAAAAACAATAAAAATAAACCTTTAAAAAAAAAAGATGTCCTTCAGTTTCTTCACATGTATATATATATATATATATATGTATACATACATTCACACGAACATACAACACAGGCAACAGGAGGATATTTAGCAAAACTCACAAAACAGACACTAAAAATGCCCGGGACTCAGCAGCTGAGCATCTGAAGCTGCAGCGCCTGCGTCAGGCCTTGTCGGTGGCCGTGAGGACGAGCAGGGAGCTGCCGCACGTGACTGGGCCGGTGTTCAGGGGGCTCGGGAGCAGCTTTCCTTACCGTTATTATGAAAGAAAAAAAGATGTGCAACAAGGTGCCTCCCTGTGGGCCCAGAGCAGTTCCATGCACGTGCAGGGAGGTCTCAGGTCTCCTGGAGTGAACCGCACGCCCTGGGAATTCCTTCTGCAGCACAGACCGCTCTGCACAGTGAAGCAGGGGTGCTAACAGTCACGGCGTGAGGGGCATCATTTCCCAGTGTCATCCGAGCTGCTCATTACTTAGCAAAGTTCAGTTAACAGCCAGGAACTACATGTAACTTACTGAACTGGCATTTGCAGATTCTAAACGTACAACTAGCTTGCGGTTTCTGTCAGATGCGATGCTGTGTAAATAGGTCTGTCACTTTTTTATTTTTGAGGAAACAACTGCCTATGTTACTTCTGTGGCATATGAAGGTTCAGGTGTTACTCATTATACTTTGCTGATGAAAGAACTAAGAAAGCGGACTGAAGAGTAATTACATATAATACAGAATTAGCTGCTTCTCCCTGAGATAAGAGCAACTTGCAAGGCGGCAAGCCTCCTCAGGGGCAGGAGAGAATGCAGGGGGTGATCGTTAAGTGACAGCGATGTTAACTGGTGCTCCTCCGGGTCAAAGGCGCCCACCTGCTGCCCTGTAGGTGTGCTGCACCCAGAGGTCACGACCCCAGGATCAACAGGGCTCAGCCGCACTCTGTGCTTGGAGCAGGTCTCCCTGCGAGAGAGGGGCCAGGCAAGGCGCTCTGGTTCAAGCCCACGATCACCGTGCTCAGGGCTAGTCTTTCAAGAGCAGCTCTGTGGAGCCCGGCTTGTGCACATGCACACACACGCACACACGATGCACACGTGCGGTGAGAGGACATAAGCGCACTGTCAGGCCGACAGTGACTAAGGAACCTAAGGCTCTGCCCTCTGTGAAAACCAGGGACCCATCCACGCCACTGTGAACAAAACACGTGCAGCGTCTGGGTTCTCATCCTGTCCCAGCAATGGCGGCGGGAACACGCGGGCGGTGCTCAGCTACCGCTGCTCCGTGTAAAGGAGGAGACCGGGGCCGGAGCACCGACTAAAGAGCCGAGAATTAAACCACAAAGAGGCAGGACAGTGTCTTGCGCTCAGTGAGCTAGAGGCGCAACCCCCACTCTGACCCGAGAGGAAAATCATTTCCTGGCAAGAACCTGTCACCTTGAGCATTACTAACAAAACACCCTGTAAAGGAGATAAAGCCAAACTACCCAGTGCAGTTCACAGCTGCGAACAGTAAGAAAGAAAGCACAGGACACTTCCAAGCCTGAGAGCCGTGTTTCTGCGGGTCGTGCATTTGAAAATAAAAACCAGGCTTCCTGCTTCAGCTTCCACAGGGATGGGGAGTGGACCGTCCCTCACCCCGCAGTGTAGACGATTCTGGATTTCTTGGAGACCTTACTCTTATGAACAGAAAACAATGAAATAACTGCCCTCCCCCAACAACAAACTGCGACGGAGTGAGTGGTGATACTGGAAGCGGGGGGCTCTGTGGCCCAGACGGAGGGGAACCAACGTGAGTGAGCCGGGGGGGGGGGGGGTTTCAGAGCTCAGAGAAGCAGGGTTGTGACCTCCCCGCGATGCACGTGCTGGAGCAACACGCTCACGATAATGTGAACACACATCACTGACCACCTCTCTGCAAAACGCCCTCCGCTGTGCTGAGCAGAGGGACGTGCTCGGTGCTGTGTGCTGGGCAGCTGCCTGCTCTGCAGAACGTAGAGGTGATGACGTGCGTTTCACCGACAAAGCTGTTAGGAAAGTGTCAGGTACGCAGTTACCTGCTGAGCCCCACGGGGAGCAGAGCCCACGTCCTGCCTGAGGGAGGAGGCCGCCCGTCCATCATCAGAAGCTCCCTGCAGAGTCAGGGCTGAATGCACGGAGCAGGCGCTCCTTTTAGATGAAGACGGGACGTAACGGTTGGGTAAAGGGCATCATGACTGGAAGCACCCCAGCTCAGCGCACCCACCGTGGGTGACGGTCCCCTGCAGCCCAGCCCCCAGGTCCCCAAGGGGCTGCACAGTTCTCCCTGCTGGGCTGTGACCTCATCACCTGCCCTCAGACGACGTGTAGAAAAACCACGCACGAAGCAACCAAAGGCAATGACCATGTGCATCCTCTTAAGGAAACTGATACGGAAACACACACATCAGAGAAACACTCCATGCGGGGAAAATTCTGTGGCAGGTAACTCTGAAGCTGAGTCGGCCAAAAACGCAAATCGCTCAGCGTATGTGCTTCTCAGCTAAGCACGCATCTCTCACGTCTCATAGGATGAAAAGGTCACCCTTCCAGGCTTCACTTGAAAACAGGATCTGAGTGAGGAAAGTGCGGCAGAACAGAGCACTGCTGGGGCTGAACACTCTGCTCTGCAAACACGCCTGGTGTTCCTGGCTGTGGCCTGAAGCCAACAGCTCAGTTACAACCGTAACGCAGTGGCGGGTGGCGACCGTGAGGTACCTCGCCCCGTGGCAACAGCGGGGGGCCCAGAGGACCGGTTCAGGGGCTACCGGGGAAGGGCCGCGGCGTGTGGCACACGACAGGCCCCGGGAACCCCCAGCGGATCCGCATCGTCACGATGCGGTGGGGACGACGGCTGTGACGAGTTCCCCCTAGACGCCTACGACGCCCCAGGTCACTCTGGCTGAGGGAACGTGCATGTTGAGCACCCAGAGTGTGTCTGCTGCACCCTGAATACAAAATGAGATGTGTCAGGACATCTGAGTGAGAAAGTGTCCCCACCCACACGGCACAGGCTTAGTGCCCCAGGGGGAACTCCCCGTGGAGAAAACCCGCCGGCTCCCTGAGCCAGAACCCGTGGGCTTCGGTGGAAGGACGCGCTTCCCGTAAGCGGCCGCAGCGAAGGCCAGGGTTGCCGAGCAGCCCAGCACAGAGGAGATCGCGTCTCCTGCTGGACGTGAGCTCCCGCGGACACAGCGGCAGGAGCCTGGGAAGCGCACAGGCTGGGTCCCGGGTGCCGGGGCTACAGCACCGGCCCAGCAAGAGCAACCCCACAGAACAGTCCCTCCCCTCACGGGTGCGCGTCCCAGCGGGCATCCCCCCGACGGCCACGGCGAGCCTCACGCCCCCCCCCCCTACCTGCCCCCGAAACAGCTCAGGGAGCAGCCGCGTGGGGGGGCCGCTCTGGTGAACGACGGGACCCACCCGGTAGCACACGGGCTTCTGCTCGCTGTGGAAAGCAGTTCCCCGTGGTGCCGATGACGAGGCGCCCGGGAGGCCTGGGCTTGAGCCTCGGCCGTTCGGTGGGGCGTCCAGTTTTCCCAGAAGTGGGAAACGCTTGGAGAGCTGACGCTGGGATCCAGGCAGGTCTGACTCTTCTTAGGACGAGAACTGTGGACGAGCGGCTGAGCAGACCTCCCCAGATGAGGCCCCACTAAGAACAGAGCAACCATGACCTTCTTCCGGTTTCTTTATTTTGTAAAAAAGTAAATGTTCATCAAGAAGAATTCAAAGGACATTAGAAGTTTTCATAATAACAAATCTGGGGAAGCCGGGATGGCTCAGTGGGTTAAGCGCTCACTTTGCAGTGCCAGGGACCAGGAATCGAATCCTGGCCCCGGCCCGTGTGGACCCATATGCTGAACTGGGAAGTGCCCCCAGTTCAGTTCTCTCTGTCTCTGTCTCTGTATCTCTCTCTGTCAAAAATAAATAAATAAATAAAAATATATAAAGTGGCTTGTGTTTATAAAAAAAACAACAAAAAAACAAATCAGAGTCCAATAAACTTCACCCTTTTCTGTAGTTTGGTATGAATTCTTCCAGATCTTTTCCCATGAACATACACTTTTCCCCTAAAACATGAGACGACACTACACCTCCTCTTCCTGAAACTTCATTCCTAGTAAATCGCTTCCTCCCGTGTCAGGCACCTCCCCCACCTGTAACGTTCACGCTCCTGTCCCACAGCGTGGCTGCCCCGTCATTCGTGCATTCTCCTGTTTATCCCTTTTTATCGCTCACTCTGTTTCTTATCCGTAGTTTATTCCGCTACTGCTGCGCTGCTGTCCAGCACACACTGCTATACCCGCCGCTGCGCTCACGGGAGAACGTAAGATTTTTCTGGAAGTGCAATTGCTGAGTCAGAGGTTTTAAGTTTTGGTTCTGCCAAGCTGTCACTCAAAAAGCCACACAAAACCGCACCCTGCTTCTTCACGTCCTCTGTCTTCTTACGTTGGATAATTACTATGATTAATGACGGTCATATATGCACCTCAACCATGACGACAAACGTTTCAGTTAAAACACTGAGATACAACTTTAAGCCAAATACAAAGGTCAGAGGGAATTTTCTGGTACATGAGACTCACTTCAGCTGCCTATAGTGTGGAGACAGTGAGAGCCGTGTGGTCGCGGCCGGGCCGGAGCGGTGCGTTTCCGTGAAGCACTTCCTGTCCTGAGTGGACAGGTGGCTCCTGAAGCAGACGCGGCCGCGGCTCTGCAGCGCGGCCCCCGGTCAGCCCTCTAAGAAGCCGAACTCTGGAAACTCTGGAGACGACTCTGACTTCACAAACCACACTTCCTGTTTTTAACCCTGTGCCCCGAATCGGTTATCAGTCCTAGTGCACGGATATAAATAGATTGAAAAATACTATAAATATCCCACAATGGACTTTTTTTTGGGTCAAACTGAAACACAACATGAAAGAACTTTGGGGTATTATTTTTCTCAAGTACATTATCTATTCAACTGCACTCTGAAGAAATATTATCGGAATTACTGCCTACTGAAAACAAGGTAACCAGAAACTATCACTATTGGCAGACAGACGGGCCTAAATATTCTGCAACAAAGCTAGCGTTTGTCGGGATAAAGAGTGAGAAGGTGAGGATCTGGAGACAGAAGACCTGGGTCTAGTACCTTGAACAAGTTACAGCCTTTTCTAATTCTCCAAGTTTTAAAAATCTGCCAAATGGGGAAAATAATCTCTCACCCCAATGGGGTTGCTGGGAGTATAAAATGAATCAGGTAGGTGAAAATAGCAGTTAAACTGTAAAATATTTACTTATATTTATTTCTCAGTGGCAGCCGACAGCACTGTGTATCAGTTTCGGGCGCACAGCACTGTGCTTAGAGATCTTACAAATTACAGCGTGGTTCCCCTGAGAAGCCCCATCCCGCTGGGCACTGGGCACCGTTGTTGCTGTGTTGCCACGTCCCCTGTGCTGTATCCCACAGCCCAGGACTATCCTGTAACCAATCTGTACTAAAACCTTATCATGCAAAGACAGCTCAAAGTGAAATATTTTAACAAATTCACCAAATTTTCAATACAAACCAAACAAGATGATGCTTGCAATTTCATTTTCAAAGCTCGAAAAAACCCACTAAACAGGCTGACCCCACACCCCACGTTCACCTCACATGGCTAGGACACGTGTGGTGTCCCCCCATGCAGGGACAGGACACACATGGTGTCCGCCTCGCACGGCTAGGACACGTGTGGTGTCCCCCTCACACGGCTAGGACACATGTGTCCCTCCTGTGTGGCCAGGACACGCGTGAAGTTCCCCACATAGCTAGGACACGCGTGAAGTCCCCCACATGGCTAGGACACGTGTGAAGTTTCCCACATGGCTAGGACACGTGTGGAGTTCCCCGGGCATGGCTAGGATACGCCTGGTACGTTGCCAGCACCCTCTCACGCATGCTGTTTGTACGCAGGTGCAAATGGGGATCACCTACCTATCTGCAGACACGACAGCATCAGCACCACCTGCACGAGGTGTTTCCTGACCAGGAAAAAATCCTGAGGCTCAGAACAGTGCCTGAGCCAGGAGACCACCCACCCACCCATCTATCCATCCACTTAATCATCCATCCACCCACCCATCCATTTATGCATTTAATAATCCATCCATTTAATCATCCATCCATCCATCCATCCATCCATCCATCCATTTAATCATCTGTCCATCTGTCTATCCATCCAATCATCCATCATTCATCCACCCAAGCATTTGTTCAAATGTACACCGAGAATCCGTTACCGGGCTCCCGCGGTGGGGACCCTGGAGGTGACTGCGGAACTTGTGCACCTGCCACCGAGAGGCGCAGTCTCACAGCGCAGCCTTCACGCTGCTCTGATCGGGTCAGTAGTGAGTATAGTTCTTAGCTCTCCTGACACGCGAGTTCTGTGTGCAGACATATGAGATTACAGTACGTGTTAATAACTTGTAACTTATGAACATGTGCCATTATATTAACATATTGCACGTATTATAAATACACAATATGTACACTTATAAAGCACACAATTCACACATATACATACATTCTGTATTCCGTACATTATACATTAAAAAAAGAAACGATAGAGAAGTAACGCACATGACGTTACTGGTTTAAATAAGCTGGGAGACGGTATCAGCAGCTGAGAGACAGCCAACGCACACGCCTGCTCCCAGGCAGCACATGGATCAGGGCAGGATGACTCGAAACGCGTGCTGAGCTGCGGCGGGCTCTAAGGGTCCCCAGCAGGGAGGGAACAGGCGTGTACCCAGCCACAAGCTCTTCTGTCACGTGAGCTTTCTCGCTGAACATGGGCCCACGGGTCCAAAACACTTGCTCCAATTTTTGTTAGTGGACAACAAAAAGATCAGCTACAGCACAAAACCAAAAAGAAGAGAAACAGTCCCAGAACACACAGCGCTTCTGCTCACGAGCACGGCCCCACCAGAGCACAGGCGCAGCTGTCCCATCTGAAGTGCCTGGAGGTGGCTGTGTAATCCGACAAACCTGCCGTCAGCCTCCCTCAGCACCGATGGGCTGACAGCCACGCGCGACCGGCCGCTGGGATCAGAGGCTGCCACGCCGGCCATAAGTAGAAATGACAGCCATTTCAAAAACGAAAAATGGGTTTTCGAATAGATCCCATTTACTTTGGCGGTTGCTCATGCGTAGGATCAGAGAACTGAAGTAAGCTGATCCACGAGAACACCTCTGTCCTGTGACAGTCTATCACATCCTGGTTCGCTGGCTTTGCTGACTCAGGCGCCAATCACTTGGGTTTTGGGTTCAGAGTCAAATCTGAGACAAGGGTCCGGTCTCCACGGGCCACGCCCCTTCTTCAGGCTGGGTGGCTGGGGGGTGACATTTACTGCCTGGTGACAATGAGGGAGAATGACGAGCACAGGGAGCCCTGACAAGGCCGTGGGGCGGAAGGACCAGGAAAGGCCAGGTGAGCTGAGCTGCAGGCTCACTGTGGGGAGAATGGGCACAGGGCAAAGTCCAAGTGGGGTCCTGACAGGGACTGACATAGCTCTCAGTGGACAGACTTGGGACACAGGCTGCATCCAGGGTGGAAACGCAGGGAACACGCCGAGGAAGGCAATGCAGCTGGGGGAGAAAGGTCATTATGGCCACAACTGCAGGGAAGACCTCATGTGACTGCGGAGACCGTGGACTCAGAGAACTAAGTAGCCGTCACATAACATGTCATTTAATTTAATGATTCTGGTGTTTGGGTTAGACTTTCGGCTCCACCACATTGCTACATCCTAACGCGAACACTGTATAATAAAAACCAAGGTGGCAAAAAAGCAAACAGCTTCATCACCGTCTAACAGAAGCGTTTGAAGATAACAACAAAAGGTGATGAATGTGGCGAGTTAGGGTGGAGAGTAACTAACTCAATTCACTGACACACACGCGCTCTAGGTCTGTCCGGAAATCACGTATTTATATATAACTTCTGTATGAGGCTGCTCCTATATAAACCGGTTACTACAGTTCATAGCTGGGTTTTCTGTGTCGCACACTATTTCATACAATGATCAAAAAGTTCACCGGTTCACAATCAATGGCTACTTTTAAATGACGCGGTAACGTGACAGGTGACTTCAATTTACCGTCACAACGGCGACATGGGAGCCGTTCCGGTCGCTGTCACGCAGCTGTTTTCTTTGCTGAGTGACTATGACAGTCCTGCTCCTTCTATCGCTCACCTGTCCGCGGGAAGAACTGGGTCTTACAGACAAGGGACCAGATTTCTCAAGTCACCTTTTTGGTGACGGTCAGAGTCACTGCCTACACTGTCAAGTCTGCCGCGTCCCTGTAATGAAGGAGCAGAGCAGGACGCAAGCATGCGTGACCGGGAACGATCGGATGCTACAGGCGGCATTCACCATCCTCCGGAACGTGAAAACGACTAAGCTGTCAGGCGTTAAGAATGAGAAAGTGTACTGAATTCTAACACAAAGTTAAAATCAAACGACTCTCCCAGAGAACACAGAGCAGCACTCACCGCCCTGCACGCACGGCTCACCTGTGGGCGGCAGGCAGTCTTTCCAGTCGAAATAGCCGGCGTAGATCCCAGGTTCCAACGAGCCCACGATGGGGTCCGCTTTCAGCTCAATGTAACTTTCAAAGAGCCTTTGGTCCAACTCCTGCAGGAAGGCCATGCTGACCTGCAACACAGAGCACGTGGTTAAAACCCGACGCTGCGCACTGGACGGCGAAGGAGAAAGCAGCGGAGCGTGAACTGAAGAACACGCCACTGTTTTAAAAGTACTTACCAATTTTCCTACAAAAGCATGGTTCTTACTTTATTGCTATTAATAAAGACGGCTCTTAGCACAGCTGTTTAGCAGGACAGGAATTGACCCCATGTGTGGGCTGTGGGCCGTGTTCCCCGCGTGTCTGCCCACATGGCTGTGAGCTGGCGGCGGGGACAGGACAGGGTCTGGCGGGCGCCCTGCATGCCTGTGTCCAGCCTCACGGGCCCCACGGGCTGGGGGCCGAGGACCCTGCGACCACGACCTGTCTGCGCTCTTCCTGGTCATGCAAGGAACCTGACGCTGTTAAATACGGTCAAAAGTACGGTAAGTCCAGTATTTAGCAGGAAGGGACACACCCGGGCAACTAACTGCCTACTCCCGTGTGTAAGATCTCAAGTTCCCAAATGGATTACTTTACAAAAAATTTATTTTATAAAAATAGCCTCTAAACCAAATTTAGCTAATTTACGTTGTGAAGAGATGGGGAAAATGAAACACACAAAGTGAGCAAACAAAGCCAGTCATTCATAGCTATGAATTCAAAGCATTTCAAACAAGATTTAAGAATGACATACGATTAGGCTAAAAGTACTTGAATACGTAAAATACGGCACCTACGGCTCAGGTGTGTGAGAACTCACAGCCGTGCGCTGTGTAAAGGTCCTTCCTGGACACAGGAGCCGCCCTGCCCGGGCCCCGGCTGGGCTAATCCCGACAGTCGTCTGGCGGCCACGCTGGGCCACCTCAGCTGCCACTATGGACTCAGCTCCTATGTGTCGAAACAGTCCCTGGAGTTACAGCCTCCACAAGTGTACATTCCGGTGCATTTCCGTGGGGACTCTTGTTCCTCATGTAGGGTGAGCGGTGCGGGAAGACGAGCCGGCGGAGACGGAGGCCGCTCGGCACTGCGTCCCGCTCGGCCCTGTTGCCGACACGGGTCAGAGCACCATCACCCAAAACTCTACGGGGAACCCTTCTGGCTTTACGTGGTCGCTGGTCGTTAAACTTTACTAAACTAAAGAGCACGGCTACGTGTGCACCGCTTCTGTATTACCATGCACTTCACTTCTGAACCCGGGGAACAAGGTCTGGAGCATTAACACAGGTCGTTTCCGTGGCTCCTCCGGAGGCAGCGCCTGTCACAGCTGGAGGGGCCTGAGAGGACGTCCAGGGCTCGGGCACACCGGGCAGCCCACAGCGAACCCTGTCTGCAGGGGTGGGGACGGCCGTGGCCGAGTGTCCCTGAGACGCCTCTGGGCTCTGGCCTCTCGAGTTACCTCATGTGGACAGAAAACCGTGAGGAATGGTGGCCGCCTTCTTCCCTCAATATAAAAACATACTTATGACTTCGTTGGCGTCATAAAATGGAGGGACTGACTCACAACAAAAAGAATCAACGCAAATGCTCGACTCTGTTCCCAGTTTACAGTGGGGCGCGTGTGTTTTTACGGACTAAGATTTTCAAGCTTTTTGGGTAGATACTCAGGAGGGGGGCTGCCGGGTCATATGGCAGCTCCACTTTCGGGTGCACGGCGGCTGGTCGCGCAAACAACCAAAGTGCCCTGTGACGGAGGACTGGACGGAAAGGCTGTGGTCCTACACACAATGGAATACGACTCAGCGATAAGATGAGACGAAATTCTGCCATTTGCAACATGGACAGACCTTGAGATCATCGAGCTCAGTGAGATACGCCAGACAGAAAAGGCTAAGACCACACGACTTCACTTACATGTGGAATATAAACTGAACGCAACAAAGAAACAAAACCTCACAGACACAGTGAACAGGGTAGAGGTTCCCTGAGGGGCGGGGGAGGGGAGCTAAATCTAAGGTGATGGAGAGAAGCTGACCCCGGGGGTGAGCACGTAGATGATGCAAAGTGCACATCTGGAACCTACGTAATCTTTACGAACCCAAAGTCACCCTAATGAGCTTAACAAAAAATAAAAATCAACCAACCAACCTCGATTACTGTCTGCACAATTGAATGACTTCAAAATATTTAATGGTCAATTTAAAAAATTCGATTCCAAATGTGAAAAATAATCCACCATTTTCATTTTAAGCTCTATCCTCTAATCCTTCATATAACCTTGGTCTCTAAAATGACCCAAAAAAAGACTAGAAAAGGTATCTATGACTGTTTATATATCAACTTCATTCTACCTCTTAGCGATATAAACTCCTACTTATAATTCTGTAAAAACCAAATGAAACTCAACCTTACTGCTTCTGCTATCTGTAATTTCTAAACAATCATTTCATGTATTTTTAAAATAAAAATTTCTCCATTAAATATATTGGTGTCAGTATTGTTATTGCATAGAAACAAAGTGCCCACTTTTAACTGCAAGACAGTACCGTGCAATCCTCAACACAGAAATTTCTGGAAATAAACTCAACTTTTGGCCCCAAGTCAGCCATATGTCACAGCATTTCTCATCAGGATGATTAATCTTTACGAAAAGGCAGGAAAAACAAGACCGAGCAGAGCCACCCACTTTGATATTTTCATTCTTTGACAAAAATCCCAATCTAGCTCATGAACTGGAACCATCATTTGTAGAAAGTATGCAATTCATCAAGAGTACATTTTGATTCTAAGATTAACAAGATCATTATCTTTTTTATTCTTCACACTGAGAAAACTGCAGACATTAACGTGGTTCTGGCTCAGTGTTACTTAGAAATCTGATAAACCTCTGCCCAGGAAACGACCAACCTTTAATAACAAGCTTACTTCATATTTTCCTTCTTGCTTACTTGAAAAATATAAACAGCAAAATGTAACTTAAAAAAAAAATCTACCCCATTGATACAGGACCCGTTTTGTTCACCTTTGCTACGTCCGTGGCCAGGAGTGAAGAGCATGCGTATTTCAGGTGTGACACTGCATCCCACAGCTGCGAGCTAGTCTTGCTCGTGTGTGCACATTGTGTGTGCAGTGTATGTGGCATGTGTTTGTGTGGTGTGTGATATGTGTCTGTGTGGTGTATTTTCGTGGTGTGCGTTTGTGTGATGAGTGTGATGTGTGTGGTGTGCATCTGTGGTGTGTGATGTTTGTGTGGTGTGTGTGACGTTCATGTGGCATGTGGTGTGTAAGACGTTTGTGTGGCGTGTGGAGCATGCAGCATGTGACGTGTGTGTGTATGATGTTAGTGTGTGGTGTGTGGGTATATCTGTGTGGTGTATGTGTGTGTAGCACGTAGCACGTGATATGTCTGTGGCATGTGTGTTCATGTGGCATGTGTGTGTGTGGTGTGCATGTGTGGCCTGTAGTGTGTACGGGCTGAGGCATGTGATATGTGTGTGATGTCTGTGTCGTGCGCGCACACAACATACATGTGTGGTGCATAGCATGTGTGTGGTGTGTGCACGTGACATGCATGCGTGATATCTGTGTGTTGTGTCCATGTGTGGTATGTGGTGCACATATGTGACATGTGACATGTCTACAGTGTGTGTGATGTTCATGTGGCATGTGTGTATGTGGTATACATGTGTGGTCTATAGTGTATATGGGGTGCGGCATGTAACGTGTGATGTTTGTGTGTAGCGTATATGCAGTGTGTGTGGTGCACAAGTGACATGCATTGTGGTATCCGTGTGGTGTCTGTGTGTGATATGTGAAGTTCATGTGCCGTGTGGTGTCCATATGGTATGTCTGTGTGGTGTCCGTGTGTAATGTTCATGTGTGGTGTGGTATGGTGTCTGTGTGGTGTGCGTGTGACGTCCGTGCAGCATGCGTGTGTGCACTCCGGCACCTGCGTGTGCACTAAGCAGTGGAGCTGGAGCACCAGGCGGCTGTGGGGAGGAGGACTGAGGCTGGGCGGCCACAAGAGCTCTCCCTGCGGCTCAGCAGGACGCTGGTGGCCACAAGTAAAAGCTTGGGCCTAACAGGAGCCACTGAGAGCTGAGTCTGAAAGCTCTGGGCTTGATGCTGCGCTCCCCTCAGCAGCCCCCTCACTTCTGAACGGCTCCAGTGGGGAGGACCTCAGCTCTCACCCAAGAAAGCTCTGGCCCGGAAGAAGGACAAGAGGATTAAACGAACGACCGAGGTGAGCTGTGAGGGGGGAGGACTCACGCAGATGGGTGGGGTGGTGATGGGGAGACAGGCGGGCAGAGGGGAGGAGCCAGGCAGGCAAAGGAAGAGGGTGCTGGGAGGACAGGAGGAAACTAGGCTGACAAAGCCACCGCCTTGTCCGCTTAACAGCCTACTTACCTGGGTGATCTTCTCCGTCCCCTGGAAGTTGTGCTTCTCCAAGTGCTCGGCTATGTTTAGGAAGGTGTGACGCTCTAGGTAGCAGCAGTTACTCAGGACTATCAAAAGCCGCTGTTCCTAAAAGCAAGAACGGTGTTTAGAAATTACCTTTACAGTAACAAACTGAGAGTCTAACAGAACATTTATCACTGATTAAACTTCATTATAATCTCTTGGTGTTTAGTATCAATATTCAACTTCATGTTTCTTGGCTCCTTTCCCAGTATTAACACAGAGGGAAACGCGGTGATTCTATGACTTTACTAGCGCTGGTTATTGCTTATATACCGAGGAGTCAACGTTCCCTCTGAAATGTAACAAACAGCTGCAGAGAACTGGACCGAGGACATAGTTAACTAGGAAGCAAGACCAGCTGTTGTTGTTATGAAAGGGATTCACTTCTTTTTTTTTTTAACAGATTTGTTACTTTTGACAGAGAGAGACACACAGAGAGACAGAGAGAAGGGGGAGGGCCCAGAGCCGTCTCCATAGTTGTACGTCATCCGTTTTCCACGTGGTTTCCTTCCACACAGGTGGGCGGGGGCCGTGCAGGGCAGGAACCGGGCCGGGGGCCTCCTGCATGAGAAGCTCACCCCGGTGAGAACCAAACTGGGGGCTACACCCCAGTTCAGCACAAGCGCACACAGGCCGGGGCCGGAATTCAATCCTCAGACCCCGGGAACTCGATGGGCCATCCCAGCATTCCCAGGGTTCACTTTAGTAACTATTCCACTTAATACTTTGTGCACAAATAGCTATAAACAGACATTTTTAAATAATTATAAAAAGTGCATAAACTCTTAGAAAACAGTTTATTAGAGTCACAATACAATCTGTGCGGCTCCTTCAGACTTTTTATGCAGAACAGTCGTACGGGTGTGAGGCCCAGCACTGGGGGGCAGCAGTGTCGGTCAGAGCCCCCCACGTTCCCATCAGAACCCCCAGACCATGATGTGATGCTCACAGAGCAGAACAGTTCCGCTGGGCCTGTCACCGCGGCTGCTGCCGTCGCTCGGTGTGGCCTGTGCTCTGAGACAAACATGACTGACCGAGGGCCTCAGCTTCAGATCCCTGGACCAAAATGGAGGCAAAACCACCTGCCAGGAAAAGCTCTCACCGTAACCTGCTTCCTGTTTCACATGCAGCTACAGGCACCACGGTGAGCAGGGAAACACGTAGGTCCCTGTCCTGTGAGGTGCAGACCACAGATGCGATGCCCTCTCTCAGCCCCACGGCCACGCACACGGTGCCTCGTCATCCTCTCTTAGCGCTTCCTGCGGTTCTCAGGCTCAGGGTCCCGTCCACCTCTGGCAAAGTCCGTCCAAGCTAATGACACACGGTCGGTGGCTCTAACTTGGGGCAGGACGGGCGTGGGGTACAGAGCAGGGGAGCAGCCATGCCGTGTGCGCATCCTCCATGCTCTGTGCTTAAACGCGAGTGCGAATCAGGCAGCGAGCAGATGGGTGGGCACACACTGAGTCCTGCCTGGGCCTGGGGCCGCCCTTATGTGCCCCTTATGAAGCTCACGGGGTCGAGGAGACACAGCATCTCATCAACCACTGCAGACGCTCTGCACACCCCCCAATGCTCAGCGCGATTCTCAGTGACAGACGCAGGTCTAAGCGGTCTGTTCCTGCAAGTCTCCCAAAACCTCGCGTGACACCTGGGTGTCGGTGGGGACGCGTCGGCGGGGATGCGTCGGAGGGGACGCGGCGTGGGCGCTGGGAGAAGGAAGCTCCCTGGCAACACGGCAGCTGCTTCCACACGCTGGGGCTTCTCACGTAGAGAAGCGGCGGCATCTCCAATGGGGCAGATGCTCCAGGCCGGGCTCGGCTGAGAGGCCCCCGGCCCACGCCCTCCTCTCGCTCCCTCCACATCTGCAGCGGGAAGAATGGCTTCAACTCCACTCAGTCCTGGGCGTGGGCCCTGATGCTTCTCAAAGCGAAGGTGAGGGGGCTTCTTCCCATGATGGCCCCTCGCCATCAGCTCCACACACGACCCCCTAACGGCCAAGGTCACGAGCTCCTGGTCAAGTGCTCTTTTCTGTGGCTCGACAGCACGGCCCCATCTGCAGATCCGCCCCCCGGTTACTCCTCTGCGGGCTCCCTGAGCGCTGGCTCCCCCAGGGGCGTCTCAGGCCCTGGGCTCTCCCCTCATGCACGGGCACTTCCCCGGCCTCCACGTGGCCCCGGGTCCACACCGGGGTCCTGTCCGGGGGGCGGCCCCCTGTGCCCAGCCCCGCACTAGGCATCTCCACCTGCAGGCCACTCCCTCAGCTCAGCTGGACCCAGACTGAACTTCCATCTTCCTCCACAGCGGGTTTTCTTGCTGAATTCTCTCTGAAAGGCACCGTTATCCACCTGGCCATTCAGGTAATTAAATCCAGAACAGACTTCATTAAAGAGAACTTCGATTAAACAAGTCCCTTATTTAGGAATTCATACTTATAATAATCATGGGAATGATACAGAGCAGGAAATTGAGGTCATGTTTTCTCTGTTGAGGTGCACAAGTGCACAAGTGCAGACGTGCACGCACATACACACACACACACACCCCTTCAAGCTAATGACAACCCAGAGAGAGTAATTTCTTTTTAAAAGATAACTAGAGTTTGGATTTTGACAACTAATTTACAGATACAATAAAGCATGTGTGCGAATCATCCCTAAATATATGTATATGTTAAAAAGAGCCCATATGGTGGTTTGGTGTGGTTTTTCCCATGGAGCTTTGTGTTCAAATAAAATGCTAGAGGAACTTATAGAAATAGAGAAGGGAGGGCTTAGCTGGAAGAGGAAAACGTGGGGGCTGGGGGCCTTCCCGGTGCACCCTCACCCACCCCCGCCCACCCCCGGGCATTGCCAGGAGCCTCGTTCCCGGTGAAGACCCCGCACAATGCAGGGGCAGGTGGAACCACTTAGTTGCAACATTAGCTAAAAAGTTAAGTGCGGAACCTATATAACGCTGTATTTTTATTAAAGTTTTCACAAACATAAGACATAGCTCCAAAGTATAGTCTGCTATAGCACTAATGCAGTGGGTCATTTAGACATATTTCTGAACTAGTTACGCACAATTTTAAAAGGACATGTTTTGCTCCCTATTTATCACGTTAATAACCTGTGGTCTTACTTACGGAAGTCAAGCTGAAGTCCTCGTGGATACTTCCGAACAAATCCGGAGAAGAAACATCAACGAAAAGACTGAACACAGAAGAGAGCAGTTACAATTAAAGCATAAAAATCGCTAATAAAATACGCATCATGTTAACTAGATCGCAATAAAAACATATGGAACCTCATGTAAGTCTGACTTTAAAGCCTTCTGGTTGGTTCTCTGGGTGGTGGGTCAGGAGGGTGGAGCAGGTCGGCCCTGAGCCACCTCCTCCTCCAGACACATGAAGTGCAGCCACGCACAGCGCGGTGCCCACCCACGGCCACGCCCACCCACAACCCCACCCACCCATGGTCAGGCCCGCCCACAGCCACGCTTGCCAACAACCACACACGCGTGGCGCTCGTGGACAACGGCCTGAGCTAGGGCTGGACAGACTTCCCCACAGCTCAGGACGCAAAGACTCAGCTGCATCTGGATGGAAAGGAGGGCGAAGGCGCGGGCTGGTTGGGGCCCACTCGGGGCACAGGGGGCACAGGCACCAGGCAGAGGCTCCACGGCCCCCGCTGTAATGACCAGTGGGGCTCACACCCAGGAGAGTCCCGGGCAGGGGGGCTCCTGGGTCCTAACAGAGGAACCAGCTTCAGGGCAGCACCGCAGGAGCAGAGGACAAGGGCCTTCTCTCCCAGGACAGAAGACAAGGTGGCAAAATCAACCCATCTGAACAGCAAGGACAGAAAGAGAATCCAAAAACCAGGAGACTTCCATGGACCTCTGGGACAGTATCAAGCGTCCTAACACTCGCACTGGGGGTTCCAGAAGGAGAAAAGTAAGAGCAAAAGGGACAGAAGACCTACCTGAAAATAAAAACTTCCCTGACCTGGTGAAGGAAGCAGACGTCCAAGTCCAGGAACCTGAGAGCCCCAAACAAGATGAACCCAAAGAAGCTCACCCCAATACCCGACTTAACTAAAACATCAAAACTTAAAGACAGAATCTTACACACAGACAGAAAAAAGCACCCAGTTACATGCAAGGGAGCCCCCAGAAGACAATCAGCTGATTTTCAGCAGAAACTTCTTGGGCCAGAAAGGAATGGCATTTAATACACAGCACGACCCAGGAAGAGCTACAGCCCAGAACGCTCTGCCCGGGACGGCCCCTGTGCAGAGCTGAGGACGGTCCCCACACGAGCAGAAGCTACGGAGCTCGTCGCCCCTCAGCCGGCACCAGAAGAAATGCTAGAAGGGGCTTCACACAGAAAAGGCTGACACTGAAAGTGGGGAAGTCTAAGATGAGTTCAGAAGATGAAGGAATTACAGAAATGTAGGTCAAATAGAGAAAAGTGTAACCTTAATACAACTCTCTCTTATTGGGAGTCTTAGGATCTAAAACCATATATACGCATTAGTCCGTGTTTCTAACCCTGCTAAACGCATCAGCGAGGAGAACCTCAGTGCTACTCACTGTGTAGTATCTACGTCCGCGTCAGGCTTGGTGCTCAGCTGTTCCAGACAACATATAAAAATCTAAGAAGATAAGAAGTTTCAGTGACATGAACTCATAGATGCTAATCTATGTGGACATTAAGAATAACTTTATGTAAATGAAGACATAAGAATAAGATATCTAAGAAGAGGCATCTATGTATGCAGGTACACACCAGCTGTCCTAAACGTCCCCAGCCATGTAACGGTTCTCGCTATACTGACAGTGGCGGGGTTTTTTCCAGACAGTCCTAACACGTATGAACTGTATCTCCCGTAAGTGACAGACGTGTATCGATATATATCGCATAAGTGATGGCAAATCAGAAGCACCTATATTTTGATCCAAATATTGAATTCATGCACATATTTTATGAAAAACACGCTTTCTCTCTCTCCCTTCCCGCCACGCTCACCTTGGCTTATGTGCCCATGAAGCCCGGGGCCTAGTCCTGGAACGTGACAGTGTAGACACAGTGTGACCCGCAGGTGTCATTTAAACTGGGCTCCAACACAGACACACACCAAGCACCAGAGGACACGAAGCGGGGAGCGTACTATGAGGGACATGTCGGGGTCCCGCCAAACAAGCTGGGGCTGATCTAAGTGCCTTGACCTTTATTCCGTCACCCCACTTGCTATGAGCTGGTATGTACTGGTGGACAGGGAATGAGCATTTAGTACGTGTTCTGTGTCTACACTGTAAATGAGAAGGGCGGACAAACGAGGAGCTCTGCCTTCCTACCTGCATGATATTGATGGTCAGCTGACAGACCTCCTCCTGCGTCTTAGGGTGCTGGAAGACCTGTAACGAGACTCACGGTGAGAAACTGGACTTCTGCTCATGAAGTTCAATGTAAAATGCTCACATGTGGACCAGTGGCTCAATTGTGGGGGACCCTGCTGTGAGGAGGGCCGTGTGCAGAGCTGGACATTGTGGGGGACCCTCCCGAGAGGAGGGCCGTGTGCAGAGCTGGACGGTGGGGGGACCCTCCCGTGAGGAGGGCTGTGTACAGAACTGGGTGGCGGGGGGACCCTCCCGTGAGGAAGGCCGTGAGCAGAGCTGGACGGTGGCCGTGTGGGGCTGCGGGATTGCACCCACGTCCGCTGTACACAAACTGCTAACAACAGGCCCTCCATCCACCCACATGTAAACCCACACGCTAACTTCCATCAGCCTCTCCTGGAATTGAGGAGTCGACAGCCATGTAGTTACATGACATAAAAGAGGCGTCAGGGAGATGAACTCTTGAGCTGAAAGGACCCTCAAATGTACACCTGCGCTCCCCACGGGCATGTGGGGAAGCCTGGAATGTAGCTGCCGGGGGCGGGACACTCACGCTGGCTTCTCCAGGCTTACAGTCGAGCACTCCTTTCAGGGACTGCAGGGCACGCACAACGCACTGTTCAAACTGGAACGGCTGAAAGAAAACGCAACGTTAAAAAGACAGGCGCTGGTTAATGAGACATTTTACAGAAGTGAATACAGCCCAGAACTCTCAATTTTCCAGATTTGTGGAAAGGAACAGAGACGCAAGTAAACCAACACACCATCTAGTCATCGAGATTTGAGATCGGGTTTTGCTTCACACTTGATAATCAAAACGGGCGAATCTTGAGACTCCAAAGTGCATCGAATCAAAAAAAAACAGAATCAAGTGTAACTAAACGTTCCTTCACAATTCTGCCCTCTTCGGAGAGGCAACTGACACAGCGAGCAGACACCGAGTCTCGGCGGTGATGGGGCTCCACCCGCTCCCTTGTCCCATCTCGCTACCCCTTGAGAAGGTGATGCTAAAGCAGCGAAACCGAAGAGGCCAAGAGCTTTCGTTCAAACGCATCAGTCATCTTCTAGGACAGTGACTCAGAAAATGAAACTGAAAAATGTGCACCAAATGGCATTCAGGCCAAGTGTGAGCGACTCCTCGTATTCAGCTCCGGCTGTGCTCCAGGCTCCGCCTCCTGCCAGGCCTTCGCTACAGGTGGCAGGGGTACAGAGGCAAGGGGTCCTCATCGGGTGTGTATTCGAGACACGGACATGAAAGCGAGAGCCAGCAGGAATCCCACCTTCTACTAAGAAACGCAAAAGTACAGACACACAAAAGCGCAACCCCACACTAGAATGAGCGTCACGAAGGAAACAAGGGGGAACTCGGAGAAAAACGGCGATGGTGGGGTCTGTTTCGGGCAGGACGGTTGGAGTCGGCCCCCCGATACAGCGAGGACTTTTAAGCTGAAACTGGAAGAGGCCACGAGGCACTGCCCCCCTGCAAAGGGAAGGGGGTACTCGGGCCTGGGGGGTGGGGACAGACGTGGCTGCTGAGCAGCCGCAGCGTCACATCCGCGGGCGTGACCGGCAGTTCCCGACACGAGGCCGCAGGTCTGCTCGCTCCAGCGGGATCTGTGCCGCGTGCACAGCTCAGCTGCCAGCTCTGTGCAAACACCCGGAGCCAGAGCCTCTCCTCAGCGCACACAGCCCTTCGCAGGAATAGAGACATGAGCAAGGAAAGAGGAAAACCAAGACCACAAGTTTATTTTCTTACAAAAAGAACGCAGGCGCAATGAATGCTCAGTGGGGGTGTCAACTTCCACACCATTTTAATGCAGCCCTTTGAGGCCAGCAGAGGGACCGTGCAGAACACGTGAAAGGGGAGTGTCCTGCTCCAGGACCGGGCACACGGCACAGACACTGTCAGAGGGAGGTGAGTCGGGCACCTGCTCCTATCCATCCGGGGCGCCTGCCTCAAAGGTGCGAAACTCCACGATGTTCAAATAACAATAACCATTGAGAATTAAATCCAAAACGCAACCGTGGGCAGTTAAATGCTGATGTTCGTGTGCGGTTGAGATTTCTTGTATTAAAATTTGAACTAGATTTTCTTATTTTAGTTTTATATTTATATTAATACAGTAAGTGGACAGAGAATACCAGGGCCCAAAGAGTAGTTTCAAAGTGGGAGTAAATGATCATCTAAACATCTGCTACTTCCGTTTCTAAAAGAATGTGCTCTCTCTGCAGACTGGCAGCGAATCACCAGTTTGGCTGACTGTAAGTTTTCATAAATTGCCCTAATTTCAGGCCTGCTTTAATTCACAAAAATTTGGAAGCACTGCTATTCTAAACCACATTATGACATGTAAAGTGTACTTGTATATGTTTATATTAACTTAAAAAGGAAGCCTGAATTTTACAAGAAGGGCAAAAGGGAAAATTTCAACTTGTCAAAAATTCCTCACCGCTCAAGGAAGACTGTCAGTAGGAAGTAGAGAAGTTCTAGGACATGAATAAACACCATGCGGGGTTACAGCTTCTGCACAACTTGGTGCAGATGAGTCGGTCACGGGAGGTAAAGTATAGCCCGGGGCACACAACTGACAGCGCGGGAATGGGTTCATGGAAAAAACGGTGATAATCGGAAAAAAAAACAAAACACCGGACTCAACCCCTATTTTATAGCTGACGGCAAATCCAAACCCAGGTTCCTTGTCTAGCAGAAGCTGCTTGTCGCCTCCCCAGAATTTGGTCGATGACACGCATGTGAGAACACAATACATCGTGACAACTAAGAGCCCCGTGTGAGAGGGTGTGAGTGAGGAGATCACGGCCAAACCGCTGCGTGGCCGGCAGGAGGCTGCGCTCCCGCTGGTTGCGCATCTCGTCTGGCTTAGGGGCCAGCAACGGTGGTTTCTAGCCTCATTTCCTGAAGAATACAAGCTGCTGGGTAACTTAGAATTAAGCATCATCTATTAAAAATGTAATGCAAACTAACAGTGATACAGGATAAAGAAAAGATCATTCCAAAAGGAATCCCACTGTTCTCATTCATTTTTAAATATGCGTTTCGTGTTCAGCAAACATGGCTCTGAGAAGAAGAATGCTCAGTTTCTCTATTTCTGGGAACCACTCAGAGCTGAAGGTGGCCACACGCTCCTAACGTAGCACAGAGCTCACTAGGAAGACAGCGCGCACTCGCATTGCATAGTGAGGAGAATGGGAAGAAAGGAGCTACCAGAGCAGTGAGTCCTCCATTGTCCAGGATCCAGTCCTCCTTCTCCGCTAACCTCTTCACTTCTGCGGGGAGAACACACACGAGCAGAGTGAACAGCTGCAGAGCTTATGGTTTTCACTGTTCTCTCTGGTTCTGCGAAAAACTGGCGAGAACAGAGATAGCGTATAATTCTGGCAGGCTCAAGGATTTCGATGTGTACTGTCCACTGGATTTTTCTAATAAAACATTAACGTAAGTAAAATGTTCACTGCATCGCTCGATTTGGAGAATGCCAGGGCAGTTTAGTAATCACTTTAGACAACTTACTATTATTACTTATCACTCCTGGCGATATGAGACGTGCAAAATGGGCTATATAACACCTTTTCCCCTAAAATTGGTAACGGAAGACGCCGGTTCCGTTTTAGCCCCTGACATTCCAGACAGCAGCAGCCGGAAGGCCGCCCACGCTCATGCTCAGCCCTGCTGCCTCAGGCCCCGTGGGGAGGTGACACCAGGACACGCCCAGCGCATCCTGAGCCCCACCCCCTTTCCGCCTGCAGTGACCTGACAGTGACGGCTGCTCTGACATCTGATGCCCACAGGCCTGCCGTGCACGGACCACCTTAACTCTGTCTACAAGTGTATGTGAAAACCCTGAAAATTCTGCGAAGCTCCCTGTAAGTTCTATGATGCTGTGCAGAGAACCACGGCTGACCATCCTTCTGATTTTACACCCATATTTCTAAATTACACTTTTAAAATTCACATATTTTTAAAAATTAAGACAATGCTTTATATACATTTTATATTCTACTTTTTCCACTTAACACCTGCCACGGGATGCTCTCACATACTTAGCTATTTTTTAAATGCACTCATCTCAGTTTCTGCCTGGTCGGCCATCTCTGATTTTGGAAAAACATTCCTTTTGAAAAAATTCTATGGAGCAGCTACCGACGATCCAAAGTACTCAGATTTCCCCTCGAGAAAGTGTTGTTCCCAGGACTGGAAGCTGCACTAGCCGCCCACGCAGGCAGCCGCTGCCTGGAGAGGGTCACGCGAGTTTCCTGACGCACCTTCTGCTGTCTGCTGCAGCGTGACCACCACACACCGGACTCGGAGGTCCAGAATGAGGTCCTGGATCGTCTGCAGCATGTCGTTCGGAATCTCGAGGGCAGACAGCGACTCGTAGCTGAGCCTGCAGAACACACAGGCACCTCGAGGTCTCAGAGCCCACCCGGGGAGTCACCCCGGCCCTCCTGCTGTGACTCACTATGGAGCCGCCAGTCACGAGACTGTGTGGGAAATAAGGTGGAGGCCAGACGTGGCCGGGAACCCGCCGGGGGACACGCAGCCGGCCGTCTCTGCGGACGCCCTCGGGAGCCCCGGGCCCCACCCGCCCCACCCGCGTCTGCTTCTTGAGGGGCACGCAGAGGCGCGCGTCTGTGCATACCTGAGGGTCTGCACCACGTGGGCGAGCCAGGGTCCCGAGAGCTCAGACGTGGCCTCCCAGCCCCCGCATGGCCGGGGCAGCAGCGCGCCCCGGGTCAGCTTCACCAGACACTGCATCACCTCCTGCGTCATCTTCTGCAACACGACAGACAAGCAGCGCGTGAGCAGCCAGGAGCGTGGCGGGCACCCGCCGGCTCCGCCAGGACCACCAGGACCTCGGTTCACGGCTGAGCACACCCCGCCCTGTGGGAGCCCCTCCCTCACCCTTCACTCACCTTGAAATCATTCTGTCTTTGCCTCACGTTCTTTGACCTTTCAATCTGGCCCGACTTCTCTGCAGTCTTAAAATTCAAAAAGAAAAACTTATCTTTAGAAATAACTGACAAAAATAAGAAATGCTTTAGGGGCTGCACATGAAGCATGAAATACGGTCATAACTTAATTAAAAGGAACGTGTAAGCAGTAATCTAAGTTTCTGATTAAAGGATGATGAATCAGAAACCCTTTCTTATTCCAACAAGAAGTTAACCATCTTCCTAAAACACTTACCGTATTTTCCGGCATATAAGATGACCGGGCGTATAAGACGACCCCCTAATTTTACAGTTTAAACATAGGTTTAGGTCTATATTCGCTGTATAAGACGACCCCCCACTTCCGAGGCTGTAGTCTTATACAGCGAATATAGGCCTAAACCTATGTTTTAACTGTAAAATTAGGGGGTCGTCTTATACGCCCAGTAGTCTTATACGCCGGAAAATACGGTAAGTACAATTCCCATAAATAAACTTAAAGAGCATTAAGGAGGGGAATTTAATAGGTTGTTTTCATCAACAATTTTATATGGTTAAACCAAAAAGTATCAGTCTCATAACATTTCTCACGAGTAATCTCAGCACATCCATTCCATTCCCCTGAGAAATGTTTATGTGTAGAAGCACTGTGCCTGGCACTTTATTTTTAAAAGATTATGAATCACTGCTCTTCTTTCAGAAGTTTTACAGTTTAAAAGAAAATAGAGAATTCTATATCTATTTACTGATGCCATGTTTTATTTTGCTAGTTCTTTTTCTTAAAGTGATGAGTAAAAGATTACTTTATATTGATTAAAAGATAACTTCATTTAATTGCATTTCAGTTAACTTTTTATTAACAAATTTCCTACCAGCTAAATATCATTATATAAAAATGCCTTAAGCAAGGCAAGCTAAGAAAACTTTCCAAATAAAGACGCAGGAGCAAAATGGTAAAATGTAGAAGAAAACACTGATATTTCGTTAACATAATGGCAAGGTGACCCTTAGGTACAATTCCCTTCCAGGTTAGTACTCACGCATCGTCGGCTCAGGACACGTAAGGGAGCTGTCACCGTAACAACGGCAGATACACAAGTTCCCTTAGGACACAGCGTGGCGTGTGCTGACGTGAACGTGTGAAAGAGGAAGGATGCTGAATGCCCGTCAGCTAGACATCAGACGCGCTGAGAACGTGGTCAGCACACAGACACGATGCTTCAGGCTCCACCTCACACTTTCCTTAAATTCTGTATTAACAGGTGTGGCTTTTACTGTTTTTTCTTTATAGAAATGCACTTCTGCTTTGAAAGAATTAAAGCTGTTTCCAAAATTCACCACAATAATCATTCAATAAGCAAATTCCTAAGATCACTGGCAAACAACACTCAGAACTCTTTATACACCAGGATTTAATTCAGATACCAATGTCTTTGTCCCTTTATTATTAACACTAAAGCGAAGTGATACAAGTGCTTCGCAGACACAGGGAGTGGTGACCAGAGGGGCCAGTGTCGGGTGTGGCTGGCGAGAGGGTCACGCTGACCCAGGCAGCATACAGGCCCACAGGGACAGCGGGTCGTGTGACGGCTCAGCCTCAGCTCCTGGACAATGTGACAGCTGAGGGACTACACTGGGCGTCTCTGTGAGGAACGACACGTCAGCCATGATGGGTGAGTCACGGCCGTGCAGGTGAGCCCACGTGGCCTGCGTGTCTATTAGCCTACTTTCTGTTCTTATCAAGTGCGGTGCTCTGATTCAGAACAGGACGTGGTGACAACGCGGCCCAGGTGTGGAGACTCAGAGGCCTGGACCCTCCTC
Source organism: Craseonycteris thonglongyai (assembly GCA_004027555.1). Lineage (NCBI taxonomy): Eukaryota > Metazoa > Chordata > Mammalia > Chiroptera > Craseonycteridae > Craseonycteris > Craseonycteris thonglongyai. The sequence goes on along the minus strand of PVKE010000659.1, from coordinate 87,076 downwards.
ATAGTGACTAACAGCTACTCTCCTCAGGTCTGAGTTCTGGGCACCCTCTCGCTTATTCTCACAGCGTCGAACACCAGTTCTCCCTAATGCCTACGCTTCTGGGTTCTGCACCCAATTCCAACAGTTGTCTGGACACCAGGTGGGAGTCGTGTAAGCCATCTCCACGCTGACCTGACCTGGACTCCGATCCCAGGTAACAGCTCCGTCCCACAAGGCTGCACCCGCACCAGCCCTGGAAGCCCCTGTGGGAGGCGTGTGGAGCCCGTCTTTGTCCTGGTCACAGGAGATGTCTGATCCGGCCAGCCTGCTTCCCAGACGCAAGGAGAGCCTACAGTTTTCCTGCAACTCTGCTGACAAAGCCTCATCTCACCACAGCTTCCTGCAGGGAAGCCTCAAAGGCCCTGTGACGGCTCCCCGCCGACTCATTCCTGAACAGGCCCCACCGGGCGGTGTTCTCAAAACCGACAACCTGGTCCAGTGACGCCACCACTGAGAGCAGAGTCCTCCCCCCGTTCCCAGAGCACCCAGGAGGCAGCGACCTCCCCGGGCCGTCCCAGCCGGGCGGGGGCTGCAGACTCCTGCTCCTCACAGCCCAGCCCTCGGCCCCCAGCCCCCTGCGTGTGCGCGGCCCCCGGCCCCCACGTGCTCCCCAGTCCCACTGCCTGTCACGTCCACACACAGGCTCCCGACCTCCATCCCACAACCGATGTTCTTCATCAGGACTCCTGTTGCTTCCTTTACAGCTGTTACCAAAATTTAGGGTAATTTTCAGAAATCTATTTGGGGTCTATCTGTCCAGGAAGGGAGAGCCTGTGTTTATCTCGGTCACTTACTTATACTGCATGCATGTACTTTAAAACTTATGTGTGTTACGTGTTCATGTGCACACACATGCATGTGCCATGTGTATGCACATGTGCACGGTATGTGCGCACGTGTGCACATGTGCATTAGCGGTGGCTGGCACATACGGGCTATTCAGGGACCCCAATACACATGTGCTGACTGAGCATCACCAGGGGTCAGGGGCCTTCAGAACCTCCTGGCCTGCGGGTCAGGGAGCCCAAGGCCCTGAACACCCTGTAGCGACTGCGCAGGCCCCTATGAGACGTTGGCGTCCTCAGTGTGCACGTGAAGATGTGCAGGCTGCCCACTCGGTGAGGACGCAGGGGTGGGACGTATGCAGATGTGTTCAGGACGCCATGGCGGCCAGTTCTAGGAGTCAGCGTGAGGAGGCCGGAGCTGCATGCACACCGTCTGGCGGGTCACACATGCCGGGCTGGGCCAAGCAGCCGCCCTCTGCAGGGGGCTGGGTGGGCTGCACAGAACCAGGCCGGCCCTCCGTGCAGCAGGGGGCAGGTGCAAGGACGCTGGCCCACAGTGGGGCTCGCCTGGGTTGCCACGCTCCAGCCCCGGGGACCTGCTGACCCCTGGCCACGCCGGCTGCTCCTCACTGACCTCTCTTTCCACAGGGACTTGGAAACAGGGCAGATGCACCTGGGGCTGAGCGCGGAGCCCTGCCGGACACGGGCCTGGTCCGTGTGCTGTGGGGGAGCAAGGGCTGCAGGAGGCGATTGCACCCTCCACGGTGGTTGTCCGGTCACGGACGGCGTCTCTCCCAGGTGACCGCCCCACTCCCACACCGGCACTTCCCACACGGGCTTGTGCACCGGGAAGGCCCCCTCAGTCCTGCACCTGTGACGTTCTCCCAGATCAAAGGAAAACCCGAAAATCCACCTAAGAGCATCACATCCAAGGTCAGGCTAAACGCTGTCAGAACAGCTCTGCGTGGCGACGTCTGCGGAACAGGAGTGTTTAACTCAAGTGCAGAAGTGGAGCGGCGGACACAGCTGTCAATTAAAAAACAGCTACTTGTCCTAATCTGATGAGGGACCGAACGTCTCTAACGTCCTCAATCATGTGAGGTTTGCTCTATTTTTGCAATTTAATTTTGGAACATAAAGTACACTGTAACTTATATGAGTTACACAACTTTAAAATGCAGATTCCTTGTATTTAATAGTTATTTTGATGCTTTAAAACTTTTCACCCCAAACTACACCATATTTAAAATGTATCTGAAGGTGAATCTTAACCTCCTGGTAACCATTCGTTACCTAAAACCCTGAACTGCTTCCTGCACACACAGACCAAAACTGCGCTGTGGTGAGGCCAACGGCTGGTTTCACTGCTTTGATTCACGTGTGTCAATTCACATGGACTTGACTGGTTTGAAGAACCAGTTTTTAAACTGTTGGAAACCCCATCTAATTTTTAACAGATGGGCTCTTTTTTTTTTTTTTTTTTTATATTTTATTTATTTATTTTGACAGAGGAGAGAGAGAGAGAGAGAGAGATACAGAGACAGAGAGAGAACTGAACTAGGGGAGCTCCCAGTTCAGCATATGGTTCCGCACGGGCCGGGGCTGGGATTCGATCCTCGGTCCCCGGCGCTGCAAAGTGAGCGCCCAACCCACTGAGCCATCCCGGCTTCCCCAACAGATGGGCTCTTAATAAAACAAAAATAGTTCTATAACAAGAAAAGTAAGACATTTCAAGTGAGCTGTGTTTAAATATTAGCGCTTTCTTGCATGAGATAAAACACCCACAGCTCTTCCCACTGTTCACTCCGTTGGCTTCACTCAGAGGCTGGTCCCCGGGGCCGCCCGGCCCACACGTCCCAGGAAATGAACTTGTTCAAGGTCGTACAGCTATTACATGTAATGGAAGGGCTTTACTGTGCCTTTAACTCATCTTAAAATATCTGACAAGTTATAGGTGCTGGAACCCTCAGGTTTTAAAAGTCACTGCAGTATCTGCACATTGTACGACGAGGAACGCACAATGACTTAGCTGCATAGGAGTCAAATTCGAGCACGCACCTCACTGAAAAGGCTGCCGTTGACATAGGAGATCCAGAGTTTCCAGAAGTTAGGCAGCTGGCTGAGTGCAAGCTTGGTCAGTTTTTCAACCAACGCCACCCGGTGGGGAGTTCGGTGTCTCCAAGCTGAGGAGGAAAAGAGAAAAGGACAAGAACCTGCTTTGGAATCAAGAACAAAAACCTGTTCCAATGTATGGCTGCCGAGCACAGATCTGCGGAAGGACCACATGTCCTTTTCTACATTCCACTACCCACACCAGCCTGCGGCACGGGGTCCCCGCTGTTCCGGAAGGGCAGGCGAGCCCCCCAGGGAGGGGGCAGACAGGTGACGCTCGGGGTCACACACAGGCAGGCACGAAACGTGAGGCGGATGTCGGCCTGTTACGACAGAACTGCCACTGTGCCCCACACGCAGTCAGTAAGAAGTCGAGTCCCCACAGAGGGGCACTCAAGCAGTCACAGAATGAAGGAACTGAAGGCAAAACAAACACCCTGAGGCCACTCGCATGCGAGTGAACGTGGGCATTAAGTGTCGTGGGCGGGAAACGCGGCTGTGCAGGTTATTCCCATGGGAAGGAAGTCTGTTGGAATAAAAACAGCCTTCATTTAACGAGTCCCACTGTCTGTCCCGCTGTCTGTCCCCGGGCTGCACCCAGCCCACTAGCCAGCCTGTGAGTCAGGGGAGGGCGGGACTGCCAATCGGAGTTGCCGTGTGGCCCTCTGAGCACATGAACCCACTGTCTGGTCCTGGGGGCGCCGCCCGCCAGAGTTTTAAAAAACACTTTCTTCCTTTATCTTGTCGGACAACATGCCAGCTCGGGCCCCACCCCCACCCCACCTGCTCTTATGCAATCCACCACCAGTGGCTGACATGCTAACAAGAGGTATTTGGATTTGATATTGAGTAAGGTATTTCTATTACTCTATTTGGATTTGATATACAATTTATAATCATACAGGTAAACAAACGATAGGTAAATGTGAACTTCAGAAAGAAAATGAAACCTTCTTACAGACTGAGACGCTTTAGCTCATGAAAAAGACTAGCCATTAATTTAGGACGGATGACTCCTTTACAAACCAAATTTTAAGTCACCAAAAAGGAGTCTTTCTCTGTCCTCACTACAGAAATTACTGTTGCTGCAAATTTCATCTTAAAGATGTTCTCACAGAATTTCTTCTGTGGCAGAGCTTGTAAATACTAGACCACAGAAAACAAAACCGTAACTCCGTGCGCTGAACAAGCAGCTGCCTGTGTCTGACTCGGACAATGGGAAGCGCATTCTAATTACTCAATCCGATCCCGGGGCAGCTCTGGCTCAGCAGCGGCGGCTGGCTGCACCGGGCACTGGCAGTCACACGACCTGGCCCCCGGGAACCGTGCTCACACGAAGGGCTCCTACCGTCTTCGCGACCCGGCTGGAAGCTGCTGCCCCGCTTGAGGGACGCCGTCTGACCGAGGAGACGCCTGTCACCGTCCAGGTCCGGCACGGGGCTGGTGAGGCCGGGGGCACCTGCAGGAGGAGGGGGCTCCTGGGGGTTCTGCACACTCACACGCACACGCGTGCATCTCGGGGGCCGCCCGCCCCTCTGCAGTCCTGCCTGCTCACCCGCTCCTCTTTCAAACGACACATTTACCCACGTTCTCCGAGCAGCGTGTAGAAGCCATTCCCAGGTGCCGGACGGAGGACTGAGCCCCTGGCCCTGGCTTCCCGCCGATGCGGCAGCCGCTGCGCCGTGTTAGAACGGACGGCGTGCAGAGCCGGGAGCGGTGTTCTGGACACACACAGCGTGGCGCTGGCCAGCGAAGCGCTGACTTCTCCCCACACACCGTCTCCTTCTTTGGGGTGAGGGATTTGCTTCCCTATTTCTGCTCCCAACACCAGCCAACCGATTTGGATCCCTTTCCCCTCACGTTGTTAATACTCCAGAAGCCCAACACGTCACTGCTGTCAGGAAATTCTCTCTACAGCCCTGTGCTGAAATCACTGAACCAATGCGCTCTCGATCCTCAGACCTCTTCTGAAAAACCAAAATTATCCCAAGGAGCAGAAAACAGTTTTTCTAAAACCGACATCAAGAGCTGGCAGGAATGGAGTCCCCTGTGCTAAGCGAGGGAGCTGGTAGGACAGCCGCTCTTAGGGGTGACGTTTGCCTCCCCCTGGCTGAGCCCTTAGCTGAGCACCTTCAAAGAGCTTCCAAATAAGCTGGACCCGGTGGACATGTAGAGTACTGACCGTGCACAGGGCACCTAGACATGCACCCTGAGGGACAGCGCCCCTCACGTCTCTCTGCCATACTTCCAATCCTCTCTGGAAGGCCCTCCGCATGCCTCCTCATCCCTCCTCTCCGTCCCAAACTCTCATCTTTAAAAATGCACCTTGTATTACAGCTACTCCAAGAACGAAGGCCCGTCTCCGTATCAGAACACTATCTCCTCAGGGACTAAATATCACACCTGTAAGTCACTGGACCTTCTGCAAATAAACTCTATGCCTTATTTTATAAGGTCATAGAAGTTTAAAAGCTTATAGATGTGTTTTCAGATGAAGTAACAATTCTGTGCTACGGACACTGTTAGCTGTTCAGAAGCCCTGAGTGGTGTTTACCGAGCACAACCTGCGTGGGGACCCGTACGGGCCTCTTCCCAAGGTGCTGGCAGGCGGGGGGAGGACTAAACAGCCATAAATACGCACACGCGGTACAAGGGGCTGCGGGGCCTGCTTCGGGGGCTCATGGGCCACGGCACGCGACACAGCACGAGACGGCGCCTCGTACCTGCACGAGCTCTACCCAGCGGGTTTACAGAAACGGAAATTCAATCATCTCAACAGGTGGTTTTTAGTGGAATAGAATTTTACTGAAGATGCACTGTGCTTCAACTACTGTTACAAATGCTTTATTTACAAATATTTCTACTTTGAAAAGCATTGTATCCACAATAAGATTTCTATAAGTCAATATTTTAAGAAAATAAAATAAATGTGATACGGAGAAAGAAAATACACATAATGAAGAAATAGTACTTTTATAATTGACATTTTCCTACATTAAAGTCATGTGTGCAAACCTCAATGATTTATGACATTTCTTTAACGTTTATAGGGTCAGCACTGCTATTAACTGCAGAATTCAGGAAATTAATAAAAAAATATCAATTTTCTGACACACCTTAAAGGGCTTGAATTTAGTATCACATTAAATATTTATATAAAAATGTGTAACTTATATAAAATGTATATTAAAAAATGGAAGAAAAGAATGCTTTAATTTAAAATGTATTCTTCAAGGTTTCAGGACTATAAATTCTTGACTAAAAAAGGAAAAGACTGCCTAGTTTTCTAAAAGTACACTATATACCATTCCTACAAAAATACAATTACTGTTGTTTAAATCCTCAGAAAAAGTCTTTCTGTATAACTGGTGTGTTTACAACTTTAATTAAAAAAAAAATTTTTTTTTTAATTGTTTTCAACAGAGAAAAAGAGGGGGGGGGGTTCCCCAGAGCCGTCTCCATAGTTGTGGCTTCGTTTTCAACATGGTTTCACTCCACAGGTGGGCGGGGGCTGCACAGGGCAGGAGAACTGGGGGACCCTGCATGGGAAGCTCACCTCAGTTCAGCACATGGGTCCACACGGGCCTGGCCGGGATCTGATCCTCATTCCCCAGAGCTGCCAAGCAAGCATTTAACCTGCTGAGCCATCCTGGCTTCCCCAACTTTAATTTAAATGTTTTAAGATTGTCGTGTTTGTTGCTTAAGCAAATTGGTTTATCTTTCCTTTACTGAGAGACGGTACTGAGAAAATGCTTTCCTTCCACTGGAAACCGCAGCATCATTTTCTGTAACCAGGAAAGGAAAGCGGAGCAGGACTGGCAGCCTAGTCCGATCTGCAGCAGCCGCCCCCCGGGCCTGGCGGGTGACCGGCCGGGAGCACTTCTGCTGAGTGGCCAGAAGGGGGCGCGTCAGTACAGCGCATGGCCGGGCTCGGGGTGAGCGGATTCTCCCTCATAGAAAGGTGATGAAAACATCTAAACCTCCCCAAGTGTATGTAAAAAGTAAGCTGGGGATCCTGAGACTCCTTTTAAACTTAAATTTCACGCCTGGGTATTTCTACCCCACAAAATTATTACAAATATAAAGTGGTTTTGATGAGACAAAAAATTAGTAGAATTAAATTAAAGTAAGTTAAAATAAAACAAATTAAAAATAAAATAAAAAAATAATTTCTGTAACAAAATCAGCAAAAGGTTTTAAGACACCTTACAAAAAATCAGTTTTTTTCTCGATTGTTTTACCTCACAGTATGATAGCAATATCTCCTGATGTCTTTAAGAGAAATACATAGGGAGGCAGGACAGCTCAGTGGTTGAGCGCCTGCCTTGCAACTGCGAGGTCTGGAGTTCTATTCCCGGCCCCGGCCTGTGCAAACTCACATACCGAACTGTAGCACAACTGCCAACTGCCGGGTCGGTGATGAAGGTTCTCACCCCCCACGCGGGAGGCCCCCAGTTTGGTTCCTGCCCCTCATGTCCCCACACCTACCTGTGTGGAATGAAACCACGTCACTACTAATGATGTACAACTATGGAGACTGCCCTGGGCCCTCCCTCCTCTCTCTCTCACCTTCTCTTCAACAATAAAATAAATCCTAAAAAAAATAAAATTAAAAAAAGAAATGTGGGGAAGCCGGGATGGCTCAGTGGGTTAAGCGCTCACTTTGCAGCACCGAGGACCGAGGATCGAATCCTGGCCCCGGCCCGTGCGGATCCATATGCTTAACTGGGAAGTGCCCCCAGTTCAGTTCTCTGTCTCTTTCTCTCTCTGTCTAAATAAATAAATAAATAAATGTATACATTATACAAAACATATGATTATGAGAATTATAAAGTCTTATAACATGCTCTGCTGTATGTGCACATCGTAGACAAATGAAGATGACATTACTTAGTACCCTTCCCCTGAAAACCTCGACCACCTGCCCCCTCATATGCAGCCGAGGACAGAGTGCACACACTCTAGCTTTTTCAGGGAAATGTCAGCTTGCAATGCACGGGACGCTGCAGGTGACAGAGACGAAGGTTCCTATAAGACTGCACTGCACTCTGTCTTGTTGAAACTTAACACCGCATATACCACAATGGACATCTTATGAGAAGTTATCTGTTTTCCTGACAGTACATTTTCTCTAGAAACAAACTGTTTCGACACTTTCTTTCTAGATGGAAAAAATTTTAAAGCCTTTCATCAAATAGGACAATAGCGTTCTCTGCCCGCATCTGCTAATTCTAGCGATTGCTGCATTCGAAACTGGGGCAGGGTTTAATTTTACCCAAGATGCTCATGGCTATGCAACTGGTTGAGTTTTGCAGCCAGTTTAAGGAGTCGTAACAGGCCTTGGTTTCATCTCCTATAAAAGCAGGGCCTGAAGCTATGCAGTTTTTAAAGTCTTTTTTAGCTGTAAAATTCTGATTCTAGCAGATGGAATTTAAATCTGAAACTTTATATCACCACTGAGAACAAAATGGAAAATATGCTTATTCTGCTCACGAGTCCTACAATTTAGGACACCGGTTGGTGGTGCTTCCTAAATGTACAAAAAGTCAGCTTCTACACAGAGAGCAAATGTGAAGATTAATCCTTAAAAGGAAAGCACATCAAGAAACTATTAAAGGCAACAAAAACAGTAACTGTGAAAATGTCATCAGGATTTTGTGTTTGTTACTATGGGCTTTCAGCTGGATATTTTAGACACTAGGCAGAGTAACTAATAAGTACACGCTCAACTAAGTAAGTGCTTATAAGATCAAAATTACTTGGCCGTGGCCTGTAAGTTATCCGACAGCACTGACTACAGCGTTGGGAGACACGCAGCAAACAAGAACGCACAGGCATCAGGAGAAACCGTCACTTCAGTGTCTGGGGACCAAGGTACCGGTAGCATAAACACAATTCTAGAACCAACTACATCTTCTGAATTCCACAAACTAGTGTCTGAGTTATAATTTCACCAATACATCAAAGAAAAGATGAGTATCTTATCTACAGAGGCTTGAATGAAGCATCTTGGAAGAAAAACTCTCTCAAACACTTAAAATGAAAACAAACAAAAAAGACTAACTTGTTAATTACGGACAATCAAGAGTCAATATTTTAATTCTCCAGTTACACAGAGCTGCTGCAGGCAGCATTCTCAAAGGAATGCTTTTTCTAATCATGCGTATAAAGGAATAATTTAAAGGATTATAAACACTCAGTTAGAAAAACCATTTTTGGAATATTAGGAGAAAATCGTCAATCTTTCACAATTAGCTATTAACAACCTGAAACATTTGCTATTTTCCCCCAACCATGTGACAGTTCTACTAGAGTCTTCAGCTTTCTGTTAACCTATAGATCTGGAGAGATCACCTGCACAGCCTTTATGTTAAAACTCTGATTCCCACGAACAGATGGTAAGGACTTTAAGACGACTTGATGGAAAATGCCTGTCTATCTGGTGTCCCACGGGGTTCCAGGGGACCCCGTCACACATCGGTCAGACCCTCCCAGCCCGGCCGTGCTGGCTCCCTCCCATGTGTGTGGGAGGCTCCTGTCCCCTCACCCTTCCTGCGTCTTGCACAACAGGCTTCTCGCCATCCACTCGGGCCAGCCGGGAAGGGTGGGGGGCCCCTCAGCACCTGAGCCGTTTTCCGGAGCACAGTGCACCCCGGGGACGCACGCGGGGCCTCTCCTCTCCTGCCGCAGCCGGGGCGGCCGCGCTGCAGGCAGAGCTGAGCGCTCCGCAGAGAGAAACGTGCTCTCTGACCCTATGCTGTGTGTCCTTCCCAAGTCCCTACAGGGGCATTTCCTAGTTCGAAGGGGGTCATCTGAGCTGAACTGAGAGAAAGGAGAGACCTTTAGGCATCAGAATCTTACCAAGTTCCAGGCAACAACTCTGGTAAGTATTTTAACAGCGTTCAAAACAATACTTGAAAAAAGGAAAACTGTTTCAAAAGCAAACTACAGGTATGAACAGAACTTTGAAGGCGCATTTATGAGCTAACGCTGGCTACATAAGCAAGAGCCATACATGTGCAAAGAGCTGGATTAGAATAACCAAAACAAGATTATTTATGTTTTGTTAAAGCACTACACTTTTCTTGCCGTTACATGTATGGATTTAAGGACAGAAAATGTGTAGAATATATGAGTAACAGAATTACTATAAAAGTGACAGAACACAGGATTTAAATATTTCTAATGGTGAATGTTTCTCATTGCCAGTTAGTGCTGGACATTCACTGTCCAAAGCTTTTTCTCTGAAGGGCAGGGACACCACTGGGACGTGAAGCGGCTCCGGGGCCAGCAGTCGGCTGCAGACGTCAGCCAGCCGGGCAGGAGGCAAAGGCAGCTGCACCGTCACAGACCAGAGGGTCACAGACCTTTACCATCGGCAGCGCTGGTCTGTCTCATCTAAGTGAGATCATTCGATGGAAGGTGAAGAGAACCTCGTATAACACAGAAGATACGAGGAAAGAGAACCCAATCCAACGCTTCCCTGTGGTATTTGACAGCTTTTATTTTATTACACAGGATCTACAAATGAATGCTGCTGCTCTCCACAACGCAAGTCAGATTCTCAACTTCTACATTACGAGCTTTAAAAAAACTGCTTAAATTAAAGGCATTCATTACTAGTCTTAATTTTAATTTGGAAGCAAAAATTGTCTTTTCAAATTAAATTAGAAAACAAATCTATAATCATTATATAAAAACCCACTGATTTGCATTCAGGTACTTAAAACTGCTTATAGAAACTTATACTATTTATAAACAACGACGACAATTTCTAACAATATGCACTAGACAACCTAATTGCGTACAATTAATTGTAAATCTAATTCATGGCACACCTGGGATTTTTTTCTCTGTGCAAAAAAGATAAAGGTGAGAAGCATGTCTGACAACCATTTTGCTTAAGAGATTTTTTTTTTTCACGGCAACCACAATCTGGTAACTTTTCTTCTACTTCTCTCCTGAATCTACTTTCTTCTATCTATACCTTATAGCTTATAAATCTCAAAGCAAATGAATAAAGCCCCACAAAAAGCATTTCGTCCTCTAAAGCCAATTTAAAAGATGCTTTGTCATCACAACATGCAAAAGAACAAGTGTGCACACAACAGCTGGGGTGTGAAACCCACTGCAGAAGGGGCCTGCTACAGGGCAAAGGTCCCCGGGTCTGACACCGGCTCCCCCTGGGGCAGCGCCTCTCTCTTTTTTTTCAAATCAGCTTCTATTTTCCTGGGTTCATACTGTTATGATAAACATCAGAAACTATTTTTAAATCTGGAGAAAATCAACTTCATGAAAACCCTTTCTGAACGTACCTCACTAGAACAACTTTAAAATAAAAATTTTAATTTTATTAAAATATTTAATATGTCCATGACAACACATTTTCACTGTCATTTTAACCTGGAAATATTTTCACAGTCCCACAGAGAATCGATGACCATGCTGCCAGGTCTCTGACGCAGGCTGAAATCTGGGCCAGTCTGCAAGAGGCCGAATACCGCACGGTGCAGACAGTTACAGCTACTGTGTTAACCCACTGAGAAATGGTAAGTATGTACATAAAGGTCCAAAACCACGAAAACATAGTTGAGTTGTACTGTGTACATTCACAAAATTCCACATAAATTGTAAAATATAATGAAAATATAATTTAAGCTTTTGAATTGAAAATACATATATAGCACTTTTATATCTTAAGGTCATTGAACAAGCAAACATTTTTATTTCAGGGAGTAACTCATGTTTGAAATTAACTGCCTCTGAAGCATTCGCATTAGGTTTCTTCTACACCTGATCCACATCCGGGTGAATCAGGTAAGTTCCCGGCGTAATGCAGCCGGGACGCTAAGGTGACCAGATTTTAAACATTGGTAAAGCGGGACACCATTGACCGGGGGGAGGGGGTTCTTGATTAAAAATGGAGTCTATCTCCTGCCGTTCCCTAGCTTGTCGTGCATTCTTTCCAAAAATCGGGACTTTTTTAAAACGCCACGGGACGCGGGACACATTGTTAAAAATTGGGACTGTCCCGCCAAAAGCGGGACATCTGGTCACCCTACCCAACACGCTTCCTTCTGCTGCCGGCTGCTCACAAGAGCCTCACCATTGCTCAAGGTCCTGCGGCTCCTCTAATGCGCCCCAGGGCGCTTCCATTCTAACACGGCCCTCTGGGAAGCCTAATTAGGACATATCTGAAAGAAAGCAATAAAAGGCTGAGGCTTTTCCCTTGAATCATTAAAAACAGCCAACATGTATTTTAAGAGTTAAACTCACTTTTAGAACAAAGAGAAAACACACCTTTGAGGCCTGCCCTTCGAAGCCCTGCTGGAGAATACCAGTAGGGGGTTAACCAAAGGTTTTCCTGGCAAGAAACTTGAAGACTTAGTCTAATTTTGGATCATTTCACAGAAACTTTAAGAGATGAACGACGTTCCTTACAAGGCGGTAAAGTTCTTGTGGGCAATAAGTCAGGACACAGGGCCGCTCTGAGCACACAGGAGCAGAAGCAAAACGGTTAAGGGCTCACGCTGGGAAAACGCCAAACTCCATGAGTGCTTACACGTTCAAGATGACTTTTTAAAACGTCAGCCTTTCTTTCTGTTTTCTCCTGTCTGTCTCCCTTAGAAACACCAGAAGGTCCCACAGCCACAGAGGCCGGCAGGTCAGGAGGCGGCACGTGGGTACAAATGACAGGCGTGGAGAAGTCCAGACACTGGCAGGTTCCCAGTGAATCCACCTGTTCCCCATCACTGAACGCAGGGACGATACTCTCCAGGTACAAACAGGACCTCTACTGCGGCTCCTAAGAAACAGTCTGACCCTATAACTGGTTATGGAAATACTTGAATATGTTGTGTATTATTAGGGCAACACACAGACTACTTCCGGTTGGAAATTCCATCATCTTATTGTCACATTCATACCTGAAATATCTCATAACCAGAATTACAGTGCTGAAGCTCTGAACTTTTCCAGAAGATGGATGGAGACATACTTTTACCTGAGATTCCTGCCCTGTCATCTGGGTGTCACGTATTACTAATTCACTCTGACTGAGCTTGTTGCAAAACTTTCTCATCGCTTGTGAAATAACTAAAAGGATGTACATTAAACAAACCCATTATTTTCACAAGTCGGTCTTTAGATTAGGAAGTATAAACGTGACAATTCACAGCCCTTTGAACTTACTCTACAAATTTCACAATACAATGCAAACTTCCTAACTTCATTCGTCAGGTATTGCAGTCACAGGTCACATTCGATTCTCCCTGCACGTTCGGAAGAGCACGCTGCCCTGTGCCCTCTCATTAGCAGAGCGGCCCTGTGACGGGAAGACTGGTGGTTCTGAGCAGGAGTTTCCCTTCTGTTATTCTGGGGCAGCCCAAGCACACAGAAAAGCAGAAAGGGTAGCACAGTAGCCTCCCAACTCACAGCTGGTCTGGCGTGACGTGTGCCCTCACCTGCTCCTTTCTCGTCCCTCACCCTGAGTTCATTTGAGCCTGAGTTCACATCAGCTCATCCTTAGTTATTTCAGTGAGTGATTTTCAAAGACAAAGATGGTTTTTAAAACCTTTGACCAAAACATCATTATCATTACCTAACATGTCAATTAATTTCATAATATCATCAAATAGTGAATTAATTTTCAAATTCAGAAGCCGTTTTCTCTCTCCGGGATCTGAGCACAAGTACGGCTTTGTAGCGGGTGTTCCGCGCCAGCACAAGCGACGTGACCCGTGCTGCCATCGGACGGCGCCTGAGTCTCCCGGGAAGGACAGTGGCCCCTGGGAACACGCGTCAACTGGGCCACCCAGCACGTTGATGCTTTCTGGTTGTCGCCATGAATACACGCATATGTCACTGGACACACGTCAGCTACGTGATATGTACTTACCTACATCTATAGTGTGGCTGTATGTTTGCATCTACGTACAGGTATATGCAAATGTGAATTATGTGCCTTAATTATAAGTTTGCTGGGAAGAGGCCACAGCCGACTTCTCACGCAGGTTCCCGGCTTACTGAGCCATCACCCAGTGAACGTCCTGAGCTGGCTGTACCCCGCGGGGGGCTCAGGACAGGGGGCCTGACCCACAAGAGGCTCCCGGAATGGGGGTGGGGAGGGAACGTGAGCAGAAGAATCAGTGTGAAGCTGTCTGAGCCAGGGACATGCCAAGTGCTGCGCTGTCAGGAACAGAACGGGATCCTGAATCTGAAGGTCACAGAAGTGACGTCCAAAGATCCGAACAGAATGGCCTGCGTTGAGAGCTGTGGGGCATCTGCACTGGCCGTGAAGCAGAGGCGGGGAAGCGGGAGGAGAGCACTGTGGGAGGAGCACAGAGTGTGCTGGGTTCTCAGCCAGGGGAGGCCCCTGGCGCCCCCCGCCCCCCTGCCCCAGTGAGCTCAGGACGTTCAGTCTGTGGGGTGATGGGGCTTTGTGAGCAGGCTGACAAACGTGCACGGGGAGCAAACCGACCTCAGGACCTTTGCAAAAGCCACCCCCCCTTTAAGGTGGAGCCCTTCTCAGGCCCCTCACATCCTCCAGCTCTGAGATGCTCCTCACACCGTCACTTTCTTTGTGTCACACGTCACAACTCTGGGCTGGGTGAGTTGTGGGCGTGAGTTCACGCAGGCCGGGACAGCAGGGCAGGCCTCCCGCCCTGACCGACGAGCGCCAATCCCAACGTCACACTGCTCCACAGAAGGGGGCCTGTCCCCGAACCGGGCTTTGTCCGAACTGCCGATCAGCTGTGGCCACACGCATTTGGAGGGATTCTCCCTCGGCTGCTGTTACTCGGGAATAAAGCTCTCCAGGGCAGAAACGACACCCCTCCCCCCAGCAGACACCAGGGTCAATGGCCATCACTCCCGTGGCCGCCTGGCGCTCGCTCACATCACCGGCACGATGGGGTGGGGGGCTCACCCTTGGGGTCCTGCAGGTGGTTGTCTCTGCAGCTGTACATGAGCTGCAGTGTCCACCGGTGCTGGGCGCCGATGCATTGCCACGCGGGGTCGCCAGGCGCGTGCAGGTCACTCAGGTACCTGGAAAAGCAAGGCCGCAGCTCACCGCGCAGCCCCCGCTCGAGAGCCAGATGCAACCACGGCGCGCGGACAGCTGGCACGTTTCCAAGTCGTCACTTTTTAAAAATCTCATCAGTGAGTGAAGCAGAGGTCAATGTGAGCCTGTAACATTCAACTCTAAACGACGGCTCTCCTTCACGCAGTTAACAAACAACAACGCAGCTGCGTTTTTAACGGGACAACGGCCGATGGTCCCCGGTGCCCGGGAGAACTCACCTTCACGTGCATGTGCACCTGGCACGACAGACAGCCGGGAGCACTTCCTGGGTCTGGGTTTCAGCTGTTCTGTTATTCCTTTCAGGTGTGAAATGCGGCCACCAGGTGGCAGCGCGACACCACTTTCTACGAAATCTAACCTCGGGGGAGGGGGCTGAGGCCGCTGCACCACAGGACACAGGAGACAACAGGAACTTAGCTCTAAACTCCAATCAGTGTCAGAGAAAACATGTTTCCAGAAAGTGTGGCACAGACAGCGCTTCACATGGCTTTACCATAGCTCTTAAAATATTTGTCTTCTCTGTACGTAGATATCTAGACCCAGACACACAACTGAAATAAGATTTCAGTTGGAAAACATGCCCCAAACATGATTTAAGATTTGGCACTTGGCCCTCACAAGATACACAAATATAACATGTTAAATCAAAATAGAAATCCAAAACCTGAACGCATTGTCTTCAAATGACTCTTAAAATGTAAGCTGTGTGCTAGGGTCGGAGGCTTTTGTTCAGTGAGGAGTTTTAATTAATGGTTCCCAGCTGTGACCTCCAGCCGCGCCCCAACCGCCCAGGGTGCCACGATCCTCCACCACCCGGCATTTCCTTGCTCAGCATCTCAATTAGCCGCTAACTAGAGGAGGAACACTTTGTAGTAAGTCAGAAATAAATACGACGCTGAGAAGAAATCTGACATCTCATTTCAGAACTACGCACCCTGACCCTGACCTTCGCAGGCTGGCGGAGGTCATGTTTCTGAGGCCAGTGGGGCATCTGATTATCCTGTGAAAATGCCCCTTAAACGCCAGACAGCCCGGGTGCTGGCCCACAGTCCCCTCCCTGACTCCGCCGTGTGGCCGGGAGGGACAAGTCAGCCCAGGGCACTGAGAAGACAGCACAGCCGAACACGGCCCACGCTCCAGAGCTCTCAAAACCCACTCTGGGTCTTCCTCTCTTACCGCGTTCCTCGTTCATCGAGGGAATGTAAATATGACAAATACTACGCTCCAAACCCTATGTGGCTTCTTCTCTCCTGCGGGGGCGAGTCTGTCGTCACTTGCTCCTTGGACACAGGTTTGTTGTGCTCCAAATACTCCTATAACATTGCTCCCCACACTCACGCTAACACAGTCGGATCTGGTATTACACATACACGTGCTAGTGTGCACTTCACAGATGAACAGAATGAAACAGAAAACTCCGCGTGTCACCTGAGTGAACAGCCGTCCCCGTCACGCTCACCACTCCTTCTCGGGCCTCCAGTCAGAGCTGCCAGGCCCATCACCTTCAGTATCGCTGCTACTTCTCAGTTTCCCACTTTCTTTTCAAGACTAAAAGCCTTCAGGATTCTCTCTCCTGCTGAGCCCCAGCCCACTCGTGTCCTGACCCGCGTCCCCCACACGGCACGCAGCCCCTGCCTGTCGGCCAGGGAGTGCCCAGGGGCGCGGGGCCCACACCCCGCCAGGCAGGAGGCTGCTCCTCTGTCCCCAGGCGGCAGGCTCCCCTGCCCTTGGTGAGCCGGGCAGGTTTACCAGCATGAGGGCCCTGCTGCTACACGGGTGCTTCTCAGTCTTCCCTAAATCGTACCCACTGCCTAACTTCCCCCAGATTAGCTTCCAGAGTTAAAGGAAGTGCCCAGTCCCACACGGGCACGTGAGGGGGGTCCCGGAAAACCCTCTGGAGGGACGGCCCCCGCAGCACACGCCTCCCCCGCTGGGTGAGTGTCCTTGGGACCCGATGCGTCCTGTACCAGCTGCTGTGTGGTGAGATGCTGCTGTCGCCTTCGGTGAATTTTTTTGAGACTCAATGTACTTGCCCATCTCATGATGGGTGACAACACCCCTGCCCACACCGTGCTGAGTGTGCAGCAGTTTTCGACCAAAGAGCCTGATCCCCATGCCCCACCCTCTCTAGTCACCTGATGTCTCCCTCAGCAACTTCTGTTCACCAGGATGAAAACAGTCCTCAAAGGCACGTTTGCCCACGTGGACGAGGGGAAACAAAAGACAGCAGAAGCTCTGCAAGGCCCCCAGTCCATGCACGTGACCCGGCTGGAGCAGTGGGAAGGTGTCTGCAGTGGACCGCAGGGAACGGAGGGGGCTGTGGGGAAGGGAGGGGGCCCCGGGGAAGGGAGAGGGCCGTGGGGAACGGAGGGGGCCGCAGGGAACAGAGGGGACTCTGAAGGCGGCTGGAGTTGAAACACGTGAGAATAAATGCACATTCCTGGTTTTTCTGGGTCCCCTCGTTTGTGATTTGTGAAAATCCTCACACAAGCTCTACCTTATGTAACGTTTTTGATCATGTAAGGTCGACGGCGTCTCCAGCAGTTTATCCAGAAGTAGTGCTCTTAGAGCTTCAATCCGAGTTTCTACTTCAGCATAATCTAGTAAAGATGGAAAAAACTACAATGTGCACAGAATGGAAATTTAAAGTCAAATTACAGAAAGCAGAGCAGGGGTTGCCTTGGGGCTTCCAGGACCTGACTGAGAAGAGGCTCAAGGGAACCTTCTGGAGAGATGGAAACGTTCTATGCCGGGTGCGAGTTATTAACACATGGTGTGTGCACTGGTCTGTGCATTTCACCAAATGTACGTTTACTGCAAGAAAAACATAAAGTTTTCCGAGTCTGCATGGATTTGGGATTTGCCAATTTAATAAAAGCCTGAGGCGTTCCTCTCAGTGGTAGATGCGGCATCACCACGGGGCACTTTCTTATTATTTTCTAGAACCCTGGCATTAGAGACCACTTCAAAAGCTGTTCGGGATGTGGGGGCGATCTGGCTGCGACACCTGTCACCCCACTGATCGCCGGGTGGATTCGGCGGATCTGGCTGGCTCGGCAGGTGTCCCCTTGCTCCCTCCCGAAGCTGCGCTGGGTCATCGTCCCCGATAGAGGGAAGGACCGTTCTTCCGTCCAGGGTACACGAGTAGCTGTGCTCCCCGCTAGAACCTCCAAACTAGCTCTCAAGAGCTGTTCAGTTTACTTCAACGCAGGGTTACAATTCACAAGCATATCGATCTTTCTGAAGAGAGAAGATTAAAATGTAGGTTTTCCATTTCCATGAAGCAGCTGTAACTGATTCTTTCCAGTAAAAAGGATTTTGTAATAACATCACGGTTAATAGGTGGCAAAAATGCCCCAGACTATCGCATCCCACAGTTGTGGTTCTTCATTTTCACTACATCTTAGTAAGAAAAGCCATGATGTTATTTTTGAGGTAATTGTTTCACATTTTAAAAAGAGCATCGTATAAACAGAAACTAAAACACATGTAACATTCTTTGCAGAACACATCCCACATTCTTCCTGTAAAAGGAAAGTAGAGATCTTAGAGCAATAAACAAATCTTACATTTCTTGAAAACTTGCACCTCCGTTTTCCCAAAGAGTGACTTGGCCTTTTCATAATCATTAATAACCACGTCATAATCACCCTTTAAAATAAAGAAACATTTTGGAGACTGTCAGTAAAGTATAATAAAGACATTCGCTTAAGATGAAAATTGTCTTCATGACTCTACAATTTACAGCTTCTACCACCCCAGGCACGAGGTGCGCACTCTACCTTCTGAATGTTCCTTTCGATGTTGAGGGGCAGGTGGAAGAGGAACTTGAATCGCTGCAGCACATTCAGTGCGTTCCTGGTAGCGTCTGCCTTGTCCTTGCGCCCCAACACCTCCTGAAACAACGTGTCTGCGGTGTTACTTGCGCCTGGGTTAAAAGGAAAAAAGCAAATTTAGATAAAAATGGATTTTATTCAGAAAATGTGTAACTGGACAAAAGAAACACAACGTGAGACTGCCACATGGCTTTGCATTAAAGCCCAGCAGACTGCTCCAGCTGCTGAACGGGAGAGCTCCGTAGTTTGCTGAAGTACAACCTCCACGCTGCCGGCGAAACATTTTCTTACGCTACGAGGGGTGTGCCCTTAAAAACAACTGTGTTTACAAGGCCCACATACATTCTCTAATGTTAACTACACTGATTTTGGCTACCCTTCTACATTTTATAGCAATTATGGGTCCTGGGGTTACTTCATTAATTCAGACAACAGTTTACAACATCCATACATACACACACGTGTGCACACAAACATACAGTAGTTACAGTCTCTGGAATCAGTATCTACAGAATAAGTAAAATATTTTTTAGAAAAGTTGTTCAGATATTTTAGAACCAATCGTATTTCTTGGTAAAATTATCTATGTATTATAGCAGACACAAAAAATTACATGAGCACTAAAAAGACAAGCTTTTAATGTATTATCATTAACAAATATTTCTTAAATCAGCTAATTTGTATCATCCACAAACCGGGCATGTTTTATTTACATACCTATACATACTTGAACCTAAAGGACCTCAAGCTACATGAATCCCTGTAACAAAGAGTTGCTTTATCTAAAGCAAAATTTACTGTGTTCAAACTAGTCAAATTTTTTCAACTTGTGAATTACTTTTAATTAGCCTCAAGGAAAGTGGAGAATGCGAATAAACTGTTTGTGGCGGTTTGATCACTGCTCACAGAAAGGCTCTGCATTATCTGGTCTAGTGACTACACTCTAAGCACAGACAAGACCACCTCAGCCTGGCCCGTGGCTCCAGGCCACAGTCTCCGGACCACTCGGTGGGTGGCCTGCCCTGTTAACAGTCGCCTTTGTAACGTTAACGGTTTTATCTAAATAATGTTTAAATTCTGTTGAAATTTTAAAAGCCTGATATAAAAACTTTGTTTTCTCAAGATAGCTGATTTCACCACATTCTATTTAATGTTGAATACTAAAGTTCTACCATGAGATGAGAAAAAAACATACCAAAGCACATAATGGTGGCTAAAGGAACACTTAAAATCTGACTAGGGTGAAAACTTTTATTCTTCAAAGAAAATTATTGTCACATAAAAATATAAGCTTCATGAATTTAAACTTCAGAAATGAATTGATATGTGAATAAGATTAATTTTTTTTCCTTTTTAAAAGATTTATTTTTATTGTTTTTGAGAGAGAGAGAGAGAGAGAGAGAGAGAGAGAGAGATAAGAGTATTTTTAAAAGGCTGATTCCTTATGTGTGAGCTCCGGATGTTAAATCCCCACACACATTGTTTTTAATGTACAATAAAGAGATTTAGGGCAAAAAGTATGAGAATTCCAAATTAGATTTTTCTAATCTTATTTTAAAGATAATAAAAAGTACCAACTAATAATTTTAACACCTCTAAAAATTATGAAAGTGAGTATAGGTAGAAAATCCACTCATAGTTAAATAAAATATAAACATTTTGTAGAAGATTTTATAGGCAGGAATTATAAACTATAAAATTATCATTGACCTGTACAGAAATGTATATGTAATTTTAATTTATGCACAGAGAAGTTATAAAATTACAATTGATGTAAGCTGTGTCCCTGAACCACGACTCGGCTGTGCACGTCACCGCCCTCACGGTGCCATGGGGCAGTGAGCGCACAGCTCTGACTCCCGGATGGTCCCCGCCAGCGAGGCAGTGAGCGCGCAGGGAGGCCGGGTCCCAGATGCACAGGCGGGTCTCTCTCCTCCAGCAAGAGAACCAGCCGGCGGGAAGCACCGCGCGGCTACGGGACTGGACACCGCAAGTGCCCGCGCAGCGGCCTGTGCGCCTGCTTCCGCCCGCCCGGGGACGCCGGCCATGCCGGGGACGCCGAGGACGCCGCCTGCTCACACTGGGGACGCCGGCCACAGCCACGCCCACGCCGGGGACACTGCCCGCCCACGCTGGAGACGCCGGCCACGCCAAGGACGCCTGATACGCCGAGGACACCGCCTGCTCACGCTGGGGACGCCAGCCGCCCACGCCGAGGACGCCTGCTACGCCGAGGACGCCGCCTGCTCACGCTGGGGATGCTGGCCATGCCCACGCTGGGGACGCCAGCCGCGTCTAGCACGTGAGCCGAGTGGCTGCCCCGGTTCTGTCCATGGCGCTGACCCGAGACTGGACCCACCCGTGACCAGTGCACTCGCTGACGTGAGCCGGGGGTTGTCGGGAAGATGGACGGAGCACCCCCACCCCCATCCCCCAGCACAACTCATCCCAGGAACAGGCACGTTCAAGGACACCAGGAAACACTACAGTGCCTGAAAGGTAAGGTTACCGGTACTTTAAAATGTACACTTGGGGGAGCCGGGGTGGCTCAGCGGGTTAAGCGCTCACTTTGCAGCCCCAGGGACCAGGGATCGAATCCCGGCCCCGTCGGACCCACATGCTGAACTGGGGTGTGCTTCCCAAATGCGGTGAGGCCCCCCCAGTTCAGTTAAAAAAGAAAGAAGAATGCTGTTTCTACCTATTAATTTCAATATACTGGGAGGTCGGGAGGGCTCAGTGGGTTAAGCGCTCGCTTTGCAGCCCCAGGGACCCAGGATTGAATCCCGGCTCCGGCCCGTGTGGACCCATGTGCTGAACTGGGGAGTGCCCCCAGTTCGGTTCTCTCTCTGTCTCTGTCTCTGTCTCTCCCTGTCAAAAATAAAATAAAAAATAAAGTAAACATAAAATGTACACTTAAGTTCCTAACAAAACAGGTCCACAGCCAGCCAACAACCCACTGTGTGTCTCGGTTTCCCTTAGATTCTGGGCCAAAGCCGGCTTATCCTGCTCACAAGAGCCAACCGCCCCCTCAGGACGGTCAGTAGGACTATAGTGAGCAGGAGCCGAGGACCTTCCTGGCCATCCCGGGGTCACCAGCTGTGCTGCAGGTCAGCATGTGGGCTGCACAGGTGGGGCCGGGACTCGATCCTCTGACCTCATGGCTGCAGACAAGCGCTCTGGGCTCTGCATGCCTTCTTCATCGTGACATCTGTAACATGTGTCAAGCACCCCGTCTGCGCTTTCACAAATTACCACACTCCCTCCAATTTGATCCTTCGTACTTTCAGCGTCATGAGTTATCTCTTGAGGCTCCTCCAGGGCCCCCTCCTGTCAAACGCCTCCATCCTCTTCTTCCCACTTTCCACTCCCACCAGGGACCACACACTCGCTGAGGCCCCGGGCGCGGAGCTTGGCTCTCAAGCAGCAATGGTGCCTGCGCCCCCCATGCCTATGGCCCCCACGGCCCCCCCCACGGCCCCCGCCCCCCCCATGGCCCCCACACCCCCCACACTCATGGCCCACATTTATGTTAAGCCCAACTCTACTCAAAAACAGCAAACTTCAATAGAAAGTTAACATGACACATTTCTAGAAAAGATCTGTGGTTATGAAGAAATAGAAATAAAATAATTTCCCTTACAAACTTTATACCACAAGTCCCCAGGGAGGATTTTCTAAACTCCTTAAAAGAAAAAACCATGTTAACAACTGTGCTAAATCTAACACTTGAAACAGATCTTAATTTTTTCAAAACTTTAACAGGTATCTACTTTCTTTTATTGAGACGATGATACACTTACTACGTCAGCTTGTTCTTACAAATCACCTTTTAAAAGTTACTAAAATAAGCTCATTGTTTTACAGGTATCACAGTTTAATGACAATTTCTCTAGTAAAAATAACATCCCTGATTAAACAGTATTCTAAAGACTTTACTATGTCTGACTGTACTAACATAGAAACAGCTTTAGTAAATGTTTATTTGGGTTGAATTCAGAATATATTCACTTCAATCCAGTTGGTGACTTGCTTCTCAGACAAAGACAAGGTAAAAATCTCAAGGCAAAATAACAACAAAACCACATTTAACAACAACCGGAAAAAAAATATTTAAAGTATACTGTTAAAGTCATAAATTTAGGATGAAATTCAAGTACTTAAGTTCTACTACCAAGGGAGGTCTACGTACTCAAAGCAACACTTCTTTCTAGAAAACACCTTCTCCTCAGAGACCCCGGCCTGTGTACCGTTATACACAGACAGGCTCAGTGAAGCTACCAGGGCAGAAACAACTCAGTCACAGCGCTGCACGCAGACATCCACTGATGACGGTCAGCTGACGGCTTTTACATTTTTCTCCCTAACCCTACTCCAGGGAAATCACACGCCACACTTACTTTTAAACATAAGGACACTCCTTTGGCCATTACGGGTCCTCGTCCAATGTTTACTGTGTGTGTGAAAGGGGATGATTTACTATAAGCCACAAACATTATAACAGGAGTTGATTCATCTGATGAGTTTCTTCCAAGTCGGGGGGCTAAGAACCTGGGGGTGGGATTTCAGGTGAAAGATCGAGGCAGAAGTGGACGGGACCCAGAGTTTCACTACGTCAGAGTCTCTGGGCTACAGTTTTTACAAAGTGTCTCGGCATCAGAGACACTCTTAAATATGCCACTGCTTTACATTTGTTTTGGAAAAAGCGATGGTATAAATAATTAGATGGATAATTAGCACCGAAGTATCCGTTATTCACGTAGCGGATACTACTTGCATTAACACTGGCACGTACTTGAAGATGTTTTTCAGGCTTTCTGTCTCCAATGATGCTATTTATACCCGGGCCTCTCACAGCAGCAAAGTTTACTTCTCCAGAAGTAAACTGGCTCGTTCTCAAATTATGACTTCTCATAAACAAAATGCGAACAGAAACAGGACATTCATTTTCAATGTTTTAATCCCCAGTATGTTCAGAAGTCACTACTATTTAGAAATAAGTACTAAAATGCAGCTTGCTGTCTTGTTCTGTAAGACCAGATCCAAGAACTATGCTAAAGCTTGTTATAAAATCCATGAATAGTTTGGGTATTAGAACAAAACTTACTGTTCAGAACATTCTCCAGTTTTTGCGTCATGGATCCTTCTACTTTTTCCGTTCCATCCACTTCTAGTTTTTGATGGATGGCTAGGAAAAATAATGTCCAGTTAAAATGTAGGCTATTTTAATGCATGGGAATACATTATATCAAGATGACATTTTTAAACAGCTTTTAAAAATGGTCTTATTACTTTCACTGCTAGAAAGAAACACAAACATGCAAATCTCTGCACAAACTCTGTGAAGTAACCTGAAGACACCAGTCTGAGCTACCCCCGTAATCTGGGTTAACGCTATATAGTTAGATCCACACGGTTAAACAGTGCACGACATGCAGAGTCACGTGATCCTCAGTGCTGAGCGGCAGAAACAGGAACGTGAGAAAAATGAGGCGTAAGTAATGACTCTGATGTCTGGCCACAGAGAAGTCGTACTTATTGCTCCTTTTCACTATCTG
Organism: Craseonycteris thonglongyai; assembly: GCA_004027555.1. Taxonomy (NCBI): domain Eukaryota; kingdom Metazoa; phylum Chordata; class Mammalia; order Chiroptera; family Craseonycteridae; genus Craseonycteris; species Craseonycteris thonglongyai. The sequence goes on along the minus strand of PVKE010000659.1, from coordinate 62,667 downwards.
CCAAATTGAAATACTACTATTTGAAGTCTATCAAAATATTTTAATTTCATCCTTGGGACATAATATGGCAAAATACATTATTATTCATGTTCTATTTGTTTTGTAATTATTTCATTGGAGGTTCCCAAGAAATAGCAAGTAGCAAATCCCTCACTATGCCAATCTGTGGATGGACAAGTTACACTGGAGTTGTGTGCTGCTACTGATACTGTATGTGCACATAATTCTTATAAAGATTATTAGGATTCGTGTAATAATTTTACCTACTGAAGAGGGGATATATTTAAACAGAGCAAATCAGGTTTACTGAGGTAAAGAACTAAGAAAAATTCCAAAATACATAACAGTCATATATAATTTCAAGTTCAAAATTTTTTTTTAAAGATTATTTTACTGTTTTTGACAGAGGGAGAGAGAAATGGAGACAGAGACAGAGAAGGGGGAGGGCCCTGAACAGTCTCCATAGTTGCACGTCATAAGTTTTCAACATGGTTTCATTTCACACAGGTGGGCGGGGGCCGTGCAAGGCAGGAGCTGGGCTGGGAGCCTCCCGCATGGGAAACTCACCCCAGTTCAACATATGAGTCCTCACAGCCCGGGGCTGGGATTCGATCCTTGGTCCCCAGGGCTGCAAAGCAAGCACTCATCCCGGCTTTTCCTCAAATTCAAAATTGTGACATAATACAAGCAATAAAAATAGCAAAGCAAACATTAATGGAGCCATGACATGTTTCTACCGCATGCTACTCATCCTGTAAGAGGCCAATGACATATGCTCTCATAGTGTTTCTAGTTCATGGGAAAACTGTGGCTCTGTGACATCAAACAGGTTGACCAAGGTCACAAAGCCACACTCAAGATCTACACTCAGGCCGTCTGACCCCAGAACAAAGCCTCCGCCCGCCCCCACTGCAGGGTACGCAGCTCGCACTGTGTAAGCCTCTGCTGTCACCTGTGAGGTGAAGGTACCAGCTTCCCCACGTCAGCCGGGGCTGCTCTAAACGTAACGGCTATTAAACACGCAGGAGCTCCTTCTTCGAAAACCTGGATGCACAGTGCGCAACTACACGGCAGGTACCACACCTGGTGGTTCTCTCGCATCCAGAGCGTCAGGCCCCCTGCTAACGGGAGCTCACAGGTCCTGCGTCAGCCCACCAGTCACGGGTGGGACAGACTGTGGGGAAAAAAGTCTGTCTCAGCAACAACAACAAAAACATAAGCTTATTTCTTCAACAATATTGTAAAATCAATTTGTTTCCCTGGACTCACTGATTGGAAAATTCTGCGTCAAATTCAGGGCTCAGATGCAGTCTGCGCACATTCCCAATGTATGGTAACACCTATTTCTCTGCTTCTTTTAATTAGTTTCTAATGCTGATCTTGTCCTTGTTTTCCCTTATTTTTTGGTAAAGCACCTTCAAATTCTGCTTGAAATTCTAAAGTAGGCCTCCTCTCTGCAGAAGAAACACATTCATAGAAAAAAATATTTGGGGAAAAATACAGCCACTCTTATTTTCAACCATCTTAATAGATGCAAGAATGAAAAAGTTCTTTCTTTAATGTTCCAAATTTGGATTATGGCAATGGTAACATAAAATGTTTTCAAATATCACAGCTGAAACGTAACATGTACTTAAGTTCAGTGCAAAACCACTTCCCATCTTTTCGAAAGGACTCTGACTAGCGAGACCAGAGACTCCCCGGTGGTCACTGCTTCTCGGGGCCCCGGCCTCTGCCGTCCGAGCGGCAGGCGCTGCCCGCAGCGGTGTCCACCCCACAGGAGCGCGGCTGCGAGCGCCGCTCTCGGGGACACAGACACCACCTGGGAGCCAGGCGGCCAGTGTTGGCTGCTGACTGATCCCCAGGTCAGGACGGGGTGAGCGCCCGGCTGGGCTTACAGCCTCTTCTGCTGACAGAGCGGCTTCCTGCCGCCGTCTCCACCCGCATAGACAGCCACGGTCACGCCGTCAGCCGGGCATGAGGACAGCAGACACTGGGATCTGATAAAGGCAATCCCATTTTCCAGAAAATTAAACCAAATAACCCAACGTCTGGTCCAGCTGACCTTTTATTTTCTCTGGAAACATTTTTAAATAGTATAACTCAATAAGCAACTTGGTACATGATCACAAGTTATTGTTTCTAATCTATTGGAACCTGAAGCAGTTGAAAACCATACACTTATAATTGGGAAACAAAAAAGGATGTATTTAAAAGTTTGATTGAAAGAAAAATCAGTTATAGAAAGACTGCCTACTGATACTGAAATTATCGAAAAATTTAACTGTAATGAAATGTAGACATCAAGTATGCAAATTTCAATCACAAGATCCTGCTACTTGTCTGTGCATTTAGAGGCCTCTGTTGAGGCAGACGGGCCCTAATGACCCGTGTACGCCTGACAGTGTCCGTCAGGGCTCCGTGCTGGGTGGCCTGTGATACCGTCTGTCACTCCTAGCCTGTGTGACACGGGGACTCAAACTGGGTCAGAGACTGACAAATTATTTCAACACAGAACAGACAGTAGGGGTGTGGGGGAGCCAAGTACACGGTGATGGGATAAAACCAAAACCCTGACTCTGGGTGGGCGCTCAGGATGCAGCACATTGAAGACGTGATGCAGAACCGCACACCTGGAACCTGAGTCACCCCAGTAAGTTTAATGAAACAACAATAATAAACGGACAGTAAATATTTTGGGCTCTGGGCCACATCAGGCCCCTATCACATATCGTATTTTCCGGTGTATAAGACGACCGGGCATATAAGACGACCCCCTAATTTTACAGTTAAAACATAGGCTTAGGCCTATATTCCCTGTATAAGACTACCCCCCAAGGCTGTAGTCTTATACAGCGAATATAGGCCTAAACCTATGTTTTAACTGTAAAATTAGGGGGTCGTCTTATACGCCGGAAAATACGGTATTCTTCTCTTTTTTTTTTGTTTGTTCATTTATTTCTGTTTTTCAAAAAACACTGGAGACACACAGTGGGGCCCGCGCTGCTTGCTGCACTTGCTAAGGAGGAGACCAGGCCGTTCGGTGAGGCGTATGGACAACTTAAGTTTATGAAGGGCTTGTCTCAAGCCTTTAGTTTCTGCTTCTTATTCTTGCATCTGTTTGTGAGAGTGGCTAAATCACACAGAAGCTGTTATCTGAACTGGTTAAGTAACCTCCGAGTACTTTCCTTCCTCACCTACACTCAAAACCATAAACAATAAATAACGCAGAAAACTCTCACATAGGTGACTGGGTCTCACGTGAGCACACCGGCCCAGGTCGTCCTCACAGATCTGCACACATGCGCAACAGAGGGTGCGACAAAGTCAGGGCGGCTCACGCCACCAGGAACAGGGCGAGGGGGGCGTGGGAGGAGGAGCAGCCGCATGCGCGTGAGCCGCGTGCCAAGCTCGCTCTGCTCCGGCCTCTGTGTCCTGGTGTCTTCGGTCTCGCGCGTCATACAGAAGGGAGATTCACACAGGCTGGGCGCACAGCTGTTCTCACAAGGAACAGGTGACGATGCTGGATTTGCCATCGAGAAACAAGTGACTACAGGTGACCATCCGATGGCACCAAGGACGTGAAGGAGGCCACCAAGCATCACTGTAACGGGGGAGAGCGGTGTGAGCAGTAAGAAACCCCGGCTCCTCAAGACTTGGGCGTGGAGAGATGGCCCGGGGCAGGCGTGGGAAGTGAGGGACAGAGCGGGACACAGCAAAGACGAAACTGCCACCGACACACTGAGGTTAACGCTGGCGGTCATGCCAGACACACTTCTTGTCAAGGTCTAATGACAATACTCATGGGCGCACACAAGGAAAAGAAAACTGACAACAGTATAAAAACATAAAGATAAACAGCCACACCAGACGGTAGGAGGCTCCACCTGCACAGCGGACTGGAATGGACTGACAAACCAGCTTTGGAATGTGTATGAAACACTCCACTCAGCAAAGAGAAGACAGATGACACCCACCTGTCATTTACCCTGTATCATCTCTATGTAGCCTCTTTCTGTAATGCATGAGCAGCAGAAACCAGAAACATCTTCAAATTTTTTCATAATGGACTTTAGGACTGTAGTTCTGCCCCATTTTCCTCACTTTCTTTCACAACCACTCAGAGACTACATTTCCCAACATCCAACATGCAGGGAACAGAAGGAAATTAGTGGAAGCCAACGGGTGCTGGACGACTCAGCACCGTGGGGTGTGGCCCCCAGTTCGGTTCTTGCTGGCGTGTGTCTACCATGCCGGAGGCCCCCAGCCCAGTTCCTGCCCTGCACGGCCCCCGCCCACCTGTGTGGAATGAAATTATGTCAAAAACCAATGACGTACAACTATGGAGACTGCTATGGCCCCCCCCCCCCTGTCTCTCTCTCTCTCTCTGTTAAAAACAATAAATCCTAAAAAAAAGAATTCAAAAGATGGAGCATAAGAGTTAAGCATACACTGGATAAAGAAAGCCTCTTCAATAAATGGTGTTGGGAAAACTGGAAAGCCACATGTAAAAGGCATAAAACTTGACTGCGATCTGTCACCATAAACCAAAATGAACTTAAAATGGGTTAAAGAACTACACATAAGACCTGAAACAGTAAACTGCATAGCAGGAAAAAAGCATAGGTACTAAACTTAAGGACTTTGGGTTCAGAGAGGACTTTATGACTTTGACCTTAAAGGCACAGGAAGTAAAAGCAAAAATAAATGAACAGGACTATAAAACTAAAAAGCTTCTGCAAAGGAAGCCATTGACAAAGTAAAGAAGCAACCAACTGAATGGAGGAAGATTATTTGCAAACACCACCTCCAATAAAGGTTTAATACCCAAAATATATAAAGAACTCATACAACGCAACAACAAAAATCAATCAATTTAAAAATAAGCAGAAGACCTGAAAAGACATTTTACCCATGAAGACATACAAATGACCACCGGGTATATGAAAAAATGCTCAAGTTCAGGGAAGTCAGGATGGCTCAGTGGGTTAAGCGCTCACTTTGCAGCCCCAGAGACCGAGGATCGAATCCCATCCCCAGCCCATGTGGACCCATATGCTGAACTGGGGAGTACTCCCAGTTCAGTTCTCACTGGGGTGAGACCCCGGCCCAGTTCCTGCCCTGTGCAGCCCCGCGCCCACCTGTGGAATGAAACTATGTGGAAAAACCGATGATGAGCAACTATGGAGACTGTTCTGGGCTCTCCCCCTTCTCTCTGTCTCTATCTCTGTCTCTGTCTCTGTCTCTCTCTCTCTCAAAAACAATAAAAATAAATCTTTAAAAAAAAATGCTCAATTTCACTAGCAATTAGAAAGATGCAAATAAAAACCACAATGAGATACCGCCTCACACCTGGTAGAATGGCTATAACCAACAAGACAAGGAACAACAAGTGCTGGAGAGTCTGTTGGCAAAAAGGAACCTCATACACTGCTGGTGGGAATGTAAACCGGTACAACCACTGTGGAAGGCAGTGTGGAGATTCCTCAAAAAATTAAGAATGGAATTACCATATGACCTCACCTGCGTATCTACCCCTAAAATCTGAAAACTTTTATATGTAAAGAGATATGTTCCTTGATGTTAAGCGTAACATTATTCACGGTGGCCAAGACATGGAAACAACCGAAGTGTCCTTTGACAGACGACTGGATAAAGAAGATGTGGTACATTTACACAATGGAACAGACTCAGCGGTAAGAAAAGATGAAACATAGCCATTTGCAACAACATGGATGGGTCTTCAACTTATCATTCTAAATGAAATAAGTCAAACAGAAAAAGTTGAGAACCATATGACTTCACTCATACAAGTACGTAGGATATAAAACTGAAAACAACAAAGAAACAATAAAAAAGTAAAGTTACCTAAACAATTTATTAGTTCTTTGGAATTTCCAACATGTGTTTCTTAACCTTTGTAGCACATACATGTACACAGACAGATCAGTATGAATCTGTGTAACATAAAATACCAAAGCCTGACCCAAAAAGCATTTTAAAAAATTACAGATCAATTTCATTTAAGACTGTAGTCAGAAAAATTTCTGAAGAGCTACTAATAAATCAAATACTATAGTATATAAAAATAATTAACCAGGGGAGCAATCTAAAGAATAAAGGTTTACAGCATATACAACTGCATATATAATTCTAATTTTGTAATGTGTACTCATATAAGCTAAGAAAAAAAACAAAAGGCGATACACCAAATTGTTAATGTGATTATCTCCACAATGGGATTACAGTAGTTGGTGCTATTATTCATCTGTTTAATATTTATTATAATATGCATTTTATTTATAATATATCAAAAATAGAGAAGCTGGATATGTGTGTCTAAAATTTTCAAATGTACTATGTAAAATAATTTTCTATACACGACAGTCAGTTGCTTACCGGTATTAGTATTTGGTCAGCATTGTAGTTGCAAAACTTTTAAGTTACCAAAATACTTGTAGGCAAATGTCTAATAAATGAGACTACATAAATTTAATGTATAAATTTACTGCACAAAATACAACTTCCTGAAATCTGCCCTGTGTGAAGCCACTTGTAGAAGTGAAACTGTAAGCAAACAAATGCAAACGCTCACGTATACAGAAACTCGTGTGTTAGAAAAGGGTGGTGAGAAAAGTCAAACACAGTTTTGCTACGTGAAGTAACTAATTACAATAAGCTATGGAAACTGCTAATCTGTACGGCAAGTTGTCATTTGGGCAGCTACACAGCGTTTCAGTTATTTAATTCTACTTGATAACACTAACCTGCTCACATACCCTCAGGTTTCTACTGATAACTTAGAACATCAATAAGTACAAAGAAATAAAAGCACACAATCAAAAAACATGGGGCAGAGTCTTTGTGAGAGAAGATTCACTTCTCTGTTCCGTCCTAGACATTCACACGTCCCTGCTTCTCCCAGCGAGCAGCCAGGTGTAGCAGATGCGCTCAACCCGCTGGGGGAGGGGCCCCGAGCAGCCACACGCCGCCCTCAGCGCTTCCCAAGCCGAGCACACACTGGTGGCACTGACAGAATTAGTACCATGTGTAGGATACTGATGGCTATAAAAGGATTTTTAAATTCTACAACTCTACCCATTGGGATCCAATTTCTTCTGGGCCCCAGAGACTGGGCGTTGTGGGCAGGCAAAGTGCTCTCCTGTTTCACACACGTACGACGGGCCTACAATAGCCTGAGAGACAAATATTTAAAGTGCTGAGGCTTCAAAGAGATTCCTGCCTCGTCTGCAACAAATATTTACGGCACATTTTAGATCTTCACTTTTATAGACACAGGCCGAATGTCACACCCTGTAAACACCCTGCACGCATAGGGTCGGCTTTCGCGGCGGAAGCCCTGGGGCGCGGTGTGGAGGGCCCCTTACCTGAGAGCGCGTCCTGAGCCTCGAAGAACGTGCTCAGCCCCCCCTTCACGTAGGCCAGGCTGCCCTCGCTCTTCTTGTTGGCCTGCCTCTTCAGGTGCGGCACCGCCATCTTCAGCTGCTCGAAACTGCAGTGAAGCAAAGGAAGCGGAAGACTGAGGCTCCAAACAAGCCAGGAGCTATGATGACGTGCTAAGCGTGAAATACTGACGGCCCTCATGAAAGACCGACTGACATAATGTGCAACGAGATGCAGATAAGCGTTTGCTTTCTTACCAAGATCTACACCTTGGATTCTGAATGCTAAGGTTACAGCAGCTAAAAGGGGTGAGCATTGCTCACACGGTCGCTCCACATCGATCAGAGCCTACAGAGAAGAGGCACCGTGGGTCGCATGGGACAGGCCAGCTCGGAGCCCGGAAGGCGGGGCCCGTGCACACGCACGTTCCCTGCCATGTGCTGCACACAAACTGAGCTGCTGTCCTCACACGTCCACCCAGGGTTGTCCCTAGCAGTGACCTTACAGGAAACCTGGGAGGGGGTGTCCACTCACAGTTAAGTCCCTGACAGGACAGCTCGAGGAGACAGAACACAGGCAGCGCCCTGTGCTTCCGAAGCCCCATCTCCACGTGAGCTGAGGCCGTCTAGCCATAAAGCCCCCATTGCTCTGAGTGTTGCCGCCGCCACACACAGAGCAGTCAGTCCTGATGCAGAGCCAGGCTCCCCCGCCCCCACCGTCCACAGCGACAGACCCAACACCGGCGCTGACACCTATCAGGTCAAGCGCACCCTGTGCACACGCCAGCTTCTCCCCGTTTTCTAATGGCTCCCGTCTTAGCAGCCGAAGAACTTCTCCTGAGACACAGCTTGACAAGCTGACTATTCAAGAACATAAATTTTAAACAATAAACCACTTATTCAAACATTTTTGCTAAAATAACTGTTTTAAACCAGTCTTGAGAAAGGTGCAAGCCTGACTGCTGAGGGTGGTAAAACGCAATCAGCAGGCAAACGGACTGCTTTAGTGTTCATATACGACCTTGTCTATTTTTTGCTTAAACCAAGCCTTTGCAAAACGATAAAGGCGGCATGCTCCCCATGTTACACCAGGGTGTGCCAGCTTTGCTGTCTGTGCAGGAAGCTCACAGACACCAGCTCCGGTATCTGAGAAGCCCCACAAAGCCTTAATGGGCTGCAGGGGTGACGAAGCATGTGGACAAGGCACTGACAGCAGGAATTGGGGTCCCCTGCTTAATAGTCCCAGCTTACAAGTAAGGAAGGAGGTGCCCCAACATGTTCGCAAGCTCACCCATGGTCAAGGGCTCCAGGGGCAGAGCCGAGATGCCACAGCCCTGTGCACCTTGCAGGCGGCAGCGCGAGCACCCACCTGGTGGCTGAGTGGTTCTCTACCAGGTACCAGGCGGCTGAGAAGTTCTCGCTTGTGAAATCTGCGCTCATCCCAGGGAACAGTGTCTCCAAGTCCTTCTGGGGAAATTCGCTCCTGAGGGAGAAAAGGGTTTAAAATGTATTTCAAGTGTTATTACTACAAACATGTAACAGACGCCCAGATGTAACTAGTGTAATAGACGCACGCAAACTGTTACAATGACACAGCGGACACTACAGGTGTGTGTACAAAATGAGCTTCCTTCGCTCTCTCGTATCAGCTCTGATTATAAGATAGCCTCTCTCGTATCAGCTCTGATTACAAGATAGGAAATCAGTTAAAATGTAGAAATTACATCAATACAAGAAGATTTAAAGAGGCGATACAACCCATCCAGATATGAAATCATTCCCTACTCAATGGATAAAAATCACAACGTGGGTATGATGAAATTTAAAACCGTGAAATTGGTCGGTTGAAGCGATTTTGTTGAAGGCGTGCACGCAAGCTGGTTTAGGCACCGAGCTGCCTGAGGACAGCAGTGCTGACAGAATCGGATGGAAGCCGGAGGGCCCAGTCGCACGCCCACGTCGGAAATGACTGGGTAACAGACAGCACAGACTCTGCAGCTCCCTGTCTCACCTCCGCTTCTGAGGTCACTTCCAGGGAAATCTAACAGAATGAAGGACCAGTCAGGCAAACTCCACGCTGGTCCAGGATCCAGCATTTATAGTGTCAGAACCTGTCACTAGAGAAAAAGCCCCAGAAGTGATGCAGGCGCTTCTTCAGTCAGGGGGACCTGTGGTAGCAGACAGAGTGAGACGAGGCCGCGGTGACACGGCCCACCTCACACCTGTCCTCACCAGGTAGAGCACAGCCTGGATCTTCCGGGGGGGTGGGGGGGTGGGGAAGGGGTTTGCCATATAAGCTCCGTGGTCATTTCACTAGAATGAGTCCTTGACGGGGAGCCAGGGAACTCTGCATTTCCAGAGGTTTATTTTGGTTTGGATTCTTCATGCCGCTTTGATACTTTACTTAGTAATAAAACCCCATCACCTCTGGAAGTCTGTCTCTATTTATTTGTACATCATAGGAGAACTTCCGAGTGAGCACTTGGGAGACTCTGACGACTGGGTGGAGACGGGCTGAGCCTTGGCTGAGTGATAGGAAGCATCCCCCTCTGTCCCCACGTTCTGTGCCTAGTGCTGCTTCAAGACTCAGGGGCTGTGTGTCCCCTGGGTAGGATGCCCTGACACATGCGCATGCTCTGTCGCAGGTGGGAGGTGTGCTCGCGCGGTGGCACGCCTGTGACGTCTTGTCACCCGCACTGCTGTACACCACTTAACCCCTCAAGCCACTTTCGACGTACACGTGCACGGACCCTATTTTCGCTCCCAGCAGCGTTTCAACGTTCGGCTTACGTCCACTTGCCTCATCCATCAAAATTTTGAGAATGTGGATGATATACTTTTTGAGATATCGCATTTAAATGAAGTCAGTGTCCACACATGTATTGAGACAAATTTAAATGTGGCCTGAGGAGTTAAGTCCCCAAATGTTAAGTCGGGGCTTGAGGGGTTAAACTGGAGTTCTTTGCAATCCTCACAATTCGCTTGCTCAGAAAGTTAAATAATCTTAACGGTACTACAGTCACCTAATATCGACTAAATCCCTACCTACAGTCTTTACAAACTGTTCAGCTACAGGAAATCCTTGTCCAATAGGAACAGCAAACTCAGACTAGAACGGGACAAAAAAGCAACACAGAGGAACTCGGGAGCTGGCCAGAGCCTCTTCACCCTCCACTCCAGCCCTGCAGCGTCGTGATGGCTGGGGGTCCCCTGCCCATCTCACAGCGCAAGTGGGAAGAGAGTCGCTGGAGTTAAGAACAGCAATTCAAAAGCAGATCTATAACATGATGGCAAGCAAAAAAAAAATAAAAAGCGTAACATGCAGGCGCACAGCTCAGGTGCACACCATGGAGAAATGACTAAGTCCCCACGGTCCCCACTGGCCTGAGAGCTAAGTTACGCTCAACATACAGGGCCTAGCACAAGTACCGCCCTTATCCAAGCCTGAGTGTGATACTGCTGTAACAGAATTACATGCTTATGGTTTTGTAATAAAAGATGTGGTATAGATTACCAGCTCAAAAAAAAGGGGTATGGGGAAGCCGGGATGGCTCAGCGGGTTAAGCGCTCACTTTGCAGCCCCAGGAACCAAGGATCGAATCCCGGCCTGGCCTGTGAGGACCCATATGCTGAACTGGGTGTGCTTCCCATACAGGAAGCCCCCAGTTTGGTTCACACCCACTGGTTCAACCCATGGCTCACGGCACCAAGAGGGCAAGCTTCCCATGCGGGAGGCCCCCAGCCCAGTTCCTGCCCTGCGCGGCCCCCGCCCACCTGTGTGGAACGAAACCATGTCAAAAACTGATGACGTGCAACTATGGAGACGGCTCTGGGCCCTCCCCACTCTCTGTCTTTATCTCTCTATCAAAAACAATGAAATTTAAAAAAGGGGGTGCTACTTCTGCTGGACACTGTATTTAGTTAAAACCAATAAAAATTGTATTTATCTTTCTGTCTAGCATAATGAGATCAAGGTCCATCCATGTTCTTGCAAATGACAGGATTTCCTTCTTTCCCCTGGCTGGATACTATTCGTGTGTGTGCGCGCGCATGTGTGCACGTGTGGGTGCACGTGTGCGTGTGTGCGCACACACACTGTACCACAATTTATCCACTCATCCATCCATGGACACTTAAGCTTCCATCTTGACTACTGTAAATTACGCTGCTACGAACATGGAAGTATGTATCTTTTCAAGTTAGTGTTTTCACTTTGTGCAGATACATATCCAAAAGTGGAAATGCTGGGTCACAAGGTGGCTCCACTTTTAGTTTTTGAGGAGCCTCCACGCTGTTTTCCATGGAGGCTGCACCGATTTGCAGCCCCAGCAACAGGGCAGGAGGGCGCCCTCCCCCAACGTCCTCCCTGCACTTGCTGTTTCTTGCCTTTCTGATAACAGCCTTTCTAACAGGTATCAGGTGATATCTCACTGCGCTTAGATTTGCAGTTTCCTGAGGATTAGTGATTTTTTATCACCTTTTCATGTTCCTGTTGGCCATTGGTATGTCTTCTTTGGAAAAATGTCTATTCAGTTCTTCTGCCCATTTTTCAAACACATTTTTTTTTAGTTTGATTTTTTTGCTTGTGAGTTGTGTGCTTTATATATGAGTATTTTGGATATTAACCCTTCATTGAATTTGCAAATATAAGTCCCTTATAAGATATAAGGGGTATAGACCCCTGGTCAGATTTGCAAAAATGTGTGGACTATTAAAAAAACAGTTAACTCATAACAGGGGAGCAGAGAGCTGCTGGGGGAGACGGGAAGAGGTGACGAAGGTGCAGACGCTCACGTGTGAAATGAGTATGTTCTCCACGCATCCAAGTAAAACACTGTGACATCATATTACAAAACTGAAATTAGCTGAGAACTCAGATGTTCTCACCAAAAAAATAAAAAGTATTTGAGGTGAGAGGTATGCTAGGTAACTAGATAGCTGGAATTCCTTCACAGTGTGTTATTAAGTCCCTAGGATGTACTTACAATAGCTTACAAGCGTGTCATTTATGCCTCAGTAAAGCAGAAAAAAAAACTGGACATACATGCCACATGTAAGAACAGTCATATCCGAAGCAGTTAAGATGCTTAAAATGGCAACACTGAAAGATAAGCCTGCAGAGATCTAGACGTTCACATACTTAAAATTCATCTGATTCTTGAACCTTAGTAACATCACACTTACGCTGCACTAAGCTGCTGTCTCTACAAATGTAAGCAGATCTGTTTTATCACAAGATAAAGGCCTGGCCAGGCGACAGCTCCAAGAGAGCAGCTGGGGCCTGGGAGCAGCCTCCATGGGGGCAGCCGCCACATTCTCGGGGCACGGCCTCCACACACGTGGGTGCGGGCACAGGCCCCATGCTCACGGGCGTGGTCACGGGCACAGCCCCCTCGAGCTCAGCGTGGGGTCAAGCCAGCCAGAGGCTGGGCCGGGTGGGAGGCAACGAGGCTGGAAGGACCTGAAACTGCATTGTGCTCCCAGTGTGGGCAGTGCGGGCACTCAGGCACCCGGGCCAGGCAAGCGCTCCCACCAGACGGCTCTGACTGAGACCCGAGCCCCCGCCCACCAGCACCTCACGCCCGGGCCCTGTTACTTCCAAGACTCGCAGCTCCTTCTGGCACGCAGAGGAAGGCGGAGTTTCTGTGCTGGGTCTCGTGGTCAAAACATCTCCATCTAGCGCGCAAGCCGCCCACCTAGTCACCCCCACAGTGATGTCCCATGAAGTCACTAAGCTCCTTTCCACCTTACTGTGCATTTGTATTCAGATTCACACTTACCAAGACGACAGAAATTATATGAAAGATGACGATTCTAACACAGAGCCTCCAACCATTTGCCCCAAACCCCACAGTGCAGCCCACCGCTGGGCTGAGAGACGCTAGTGTGCATCCAAATAACACAGGCATCAAACTCCGACTCACGCCAGAGTGTGACAAGGAAACGATCCTATCACCTCCCTCACCTGCTTGTGTTCAGATGTTTCCTGCTGCAGGTGTGACTGTCTCCTGAAGGGAATGCCCACAAGCACGCTCACAGCAGCCCCGTGCCCCGCTGGAAGGCACCACGCGGCGGCTCTCACCTGCTGACCTGCCGGCCCCCAGCACCCCGGCAGGAGGGGTTTAGGATTCAACTGCAGTGACCACTCCTCAAACCTCCTCCATCAATGCATCTCAACAAGCAACAAAACCACTACTCCATCTACGATGGCATCTTCAAAATATTAAGAATAGGTCCTCCTCAGCCTTTTAATTCTAAGATAAATGAACAAATGACATGACAGACAGAAATGAAGACAGAAGCAGTGAGGAGCCGCTCCTGGGGATTCTGATGTGAAGGTGTCACCATTCTGTACAGAGATGAAACCTTTCATCTACAACACAACGTGTCAGGGAACTAAACTCACTCCAGTCCTTTAATACCTGCTTTTCCTTTCCTGTTCTCTCCTTTTTCTACAATAAAACTTCTCTCTTCAAGGTCAAAGTTCAATAAAATAAATGCACTTTTCATGACAGTATCTTTAAAAAAACTTAAAACAAACGTGGAAGAGCACTTTTCTGGCCAGAACATTCTCTTCTCTTGGTCACACCTCTCCCCACACTCACTACTCACCCTCTCACTTCTGGCATCTCTGCCCTCTCTTCCCAGCGGGAGTGTTGTGAAGACGTGAACAAGGCCCCAAGCTGCCCCTGCCCCCGCCCCCAGTGCTTTCTGATTCTGTGCAATGCTGGGCCTTTGTCTCTAACTTGCTATACAACCAGCACTCAAGAGTGTGGAGGGGCTGACGGTGACCAGGATCCCTGGTCACAGATGCGCGGGAGGAGCCGGCTCTGCATCTTCTATCATTCCTCACCGCCTATTCACGTCTGCCCTCTGGAATTCCCTTTTAACTGCTTTTAACATTTTACCAGTTTTCCAACTCACTAGTGAATTAAGTAAAAATTCTGATGTGTTCATTTTGTATGAGTCACGGTTTCACCTTTTCAAACCCTACCTTCTAACTATCCCATGACTGCACAAGCTTCTACTTAAACTTAACAGTCAAAAGAAATACCATTTAAGATTTAGTACAAAGAACAGGGCGGGGCAGGCAGGTGTGGGGCCTGCCGCCTGCCACGGTCACATGAGAATGACAGCTGAGGTACAGTCAACCTGCGAATCCCATGAAGACCAGCTGAGCAGAGCCCCGGTCACTAAGGAGACCAAGAGGCCACGTCAACACTGAATATGCACATCACCGACAACTGAAAGAGGAATTTCTTACAACTTAAAAAGAAAAGATGTCAATGCGATTTACACTGTGACAGCGCTTACAGGGGACCCCTTCTCTAAGTGACAGAGCACCGAGGAAACAAGAGCGAGGAAGCCTGGCCACAATGAGGAGCGTCTCTGAAGTGCTCACAATGATGCAGACACGCTCCAGCCACCGGCGCTGCATTCGGCCCCTGGGGAAACTGAGGCACAGAGGTGCATGAAGCACAGTCATCCCGCCTGAGTGGCAGGGCCCAGAGTCTGCTGAGAATGTGTCCAGACCAAGTCAGATGCCTCTCGAGAGGAAGGAAAAGTTGTTTTAAGAGCCGAGCGCTTCTCATGCCATTCTTCCTGCTGCCATCACCAACATCACCGATGGATTCTCCGGAAACACATTTTTAAAAGAGCCAGGAGAGAGCGGGAGCCAGACTCCTTCACAGGCGGCAGCAGCAACAGGAAAATGAAGACAAAAGGTGAGAGGACAAGAGGTGAACAGCAGACAGTGGGTGGGTTCTGTGCAAAATGAAAGGTGAGGGACTCCGTGTTCCGATGGTGAACATCCCTCTGATCTTAACTCTGATAGTTTAGTCAACGCTCAGACACAATGAACACAGTGTCCTCACACGTCCGTGTGAAAGAACCAGTGCAGGGCCTCATGCTCCTCACCTCTTTAGGGGCCGGCCACCGAGACCAGCCGGCTTCATGGAGTCCTGACGCCGCGAACAGAAGCTTCACGCTCAACCGCAGGGCCCGCTCGTGCCTGACACTGTGCTCCGGGCAAGGCCTAGCGATCAACATTCTTCTCTGTGCTTCCTGGACTCTGAAATCCTTAAAACAGCTCCCAAATGACACGTCCTGCCACAGAGCTTCACAGATGTGACCTACACCAGTCCAAGCTCACTGCCAGCGGCTAAGCCCAGCACGGCTTTGACCCACCGCTTCCCAAGGCAAAGACCCGCCACCTCCCCGCCAGCCGGGGTGGCCCCAGCACATGAGACGCAGCCTGAGTGACTAACAGCCTGAAGGTTCGAGACTCAGATCCGGGAAGAATTTTCTCCACTCCTAGGAACCCCTAAAATGAAGCTCTGTAACAGTGCTAACAAAACGAATCTGTCACCTTCAGTAACTGTTTATAGAGAAACTCTCAACACATAACTTAATCAGCACAATCACTAGAGCCAGAAAATAAGATAATTATGGTGTGAGAGGAACTGATTACATAAGAGTAAGGCTAAAGGCACGACACAACTACAAAAGTTACTAAACACTGTTCCAGGGAGTAGGAAAAAAAATTCTAGATTTGCTTACAAAACATCTTGAAAGATATTATTTACCTGCCACCACCCTGCTAATGCAAATAAGTCTGAATTATATAGATAGGACTATTTTTTTTTTTTTAATAAAGACTACATTGGGCCTAATTACTCAATTTTCCCCCCAAAATATCAAGCACATGGAATACCAACTCCAGATAATGCATCAATTCTCAGATAAAAAGTGTGAGTTACTGAGATCACAAATGCTAGGGGTGGCTCACAGCGCAGCCGCCGTGAAAAGCGGTGGCCTGTGCTCACGGCAGCATTATTTAAATGGCCAAGACGGGGAAGCAGCCCAGGCATCCACGGAGGAGCCAACAAATGAAGAGGGAGGCTGTACAGACACAGCGACACCACTCGCCCACAGAAAGTGTGACCCTTGCCACGTGCGACAACATGCATGACCTGGGGGTGTTACGCCGAGTGCAGTCAGTCAGACGGAGAAACACAAATGTCACCTGGTCTCACTTACACATAAAACTTGAATAAAACAAACATCAAAACAGGACAGACAGACTCGCAGACAGAACAGTCGGATGGGGCCAGAGGGGAGGGGCTGGCGGGTGGGAAACGAAGGGGAGAAGAGTAAGTGGCACAAGGTTCATACAATGAAGAAGCCACAGGGACGCAATGTGCAGGGCGGGCAGAGAGAACCGTATCCTCGTCATGTGCAGTGATGGGGGTCTACACTTGTCATGGCCACCACTTTGTGAGGTTCACGGAATCCCTACGCTGTGCACCCGAAACAAATGTAACATTACAGGCCCATTTTCAAAAGTATCATTATCAGCGCTGTCAACATCCTGCCCTGCACAGAACATAAACGAAAAGCTCCACGGAGGTGAGCCGTTGGGTGGGACGGCCATGGGGCGGAGGCGACGGGGCTTCAGCAGGGACACTGGGCGCCCTGTGCTCCCCGGCGGCGGCGGCGGCGGGCCTCCCCCGTGCTCCCCGGCATGATGCCAGAGCTGCAGGCTCCTGACTCAGAGCACATGAAATGTTTCCGTACAACCAGGAACAAGATGTGGGACTCACTTCTCAATCTCAATGCCAAGGGGATTAGCAGGACGCAGGGACAAGGGAGGAATTCCTTTATTCCTGTCGGTCCGCATGTCGTAGTAATTCATCTCATCAACCCACACAGCAGACTGGTCCAAAATACCTGCCAAAACGAGGAGAACATGCTTAGTAAGACGGAGACACACCCAGGCACCTTCTCCGTATTGCAACCCGCTTTACTCTGTAAGGACCCGAAACAAAATGCACGCTACGGTAATTTTAAAGAAATGAGAGAGCACCACCGCTTTATTTTAAATGTCTGGTGGCTCAGTTGAAAACACTAAGAATCTATACAAGACAAAAATAACACCTCTTGGTTCTGGCTTCCCTGTATATAATTCAATAGACAAGACAAATTAAGCCTCTGAGTATTTTACCAAAAAAGAAAACCAGTACAATTAATTTGGTAAAGTCAACAAAACATCCAACAATTCCTTACATTCAGGAACCTGTCAAACACCTGACAAGGGGCACACGGCTCGTGTGTGGGGCTGACGAGAATGCGGGGTAATGACTGGGGGGGGACCTCTGACAGAGGCACCCCCAGCGCTGACCTGCACGGAGCACGGTGGGCTCCCAGAGCCGCCCGAGCTGCAACAGCACACGGCAGAGGCTCCAAGCGGGGGCTGGGGGCACTCAGACATGGCACAACGTTGGGTGAACCCACAAATTTAACAGCACCCACATTTCTCCAGGATGCAACAGGGGGCTGAGTGAGAGGTTACGCTCACATCCAGACACACCTGAGTGCAAGCAGATAAGCCCCTATACTGAGCCGGCACTGTGCTGGGCGGGAGCTGCACAATAAAACAATAATGTCGGGTACGTGTTCTTTGTCTGCTGTACAAACATGACATGAGACGATGCTAGATTCTGTCAAGTTGCTTAAGTTCCCCCAGAAAACTGAAAACAGAAGTGATTAATAAAAATAGTGAGATCATATATATGCAAATATGCATACATGCACATCTACGTATATATAAATTACATTTTCAATTTTTCCTTTAGTACCTTAAATGTTTATTTAAAAAATCTAGGAATTTAAGAAAGATAATGCTGCAGGAAAGGTCTATGCTCTAAGACAGAAAACAGAAACAATTTGCAGGGAAGCCAGGATGGCTCAGTGGGTTAAGCACTCACTCCTATCCCCGACCCGTGTGGACCCATATGCTGAACTGGGGAGTGCCTCCAGTTTGGTTCTCACCGGGGTAAGACCCCGGCCCAGTTCCTGCCCTGTGCAGCCCTGCGCCCACCTGTGGAATGAAACTATGTGGAAAAACCAATGATGTGCAACTATGGAGACTGTTCTGGGCCCTCCCCCTCCTCTCTGTCTCTGCATCTCTCTGCATCTCTCTCTCTCTCCTCTCTCTCTCTCTCTCTCTCTGTAAAAAAAAAAGAAAAGAAAAAAAAAGAAACAATTTGCAACATCACTTGCTTTGCTACCCGGTAGCACTGCGGCCCAGGCATAGCTAGGCTCCCAGTATTCCCGATCTACACAAATACTTACCAAGTGCTTACCATGCACAAAGGTGGACCTGACACTATTCTTACGCAAGGAGAGGGCTTGGCCATGCACAGGAATAGCTCAGAAGACTAAGAATTACTGGGCAGCAGATGGCGGCAGGAGAGGACCCCCAGACCGCTGCCCGTCAAGTTCAACTTGGACATTGCAATTCAACAAAGGACTGACCCCTGCTCAGGAGACATGGGTCTCACACACGGAGACATCAGAGGTGGGTGCCCCGCAGCAGACAGGGGTGGGTGCCCCCCATGGGCACCCTAGACTGACAGAAACAGCAGTTGGGCCTGGGCAGCTGACACACTGTGGCTAGGCCCAGGGTCAGGGGGTCAGAAATGGTGTAAAAAGTCAAACGGCTCCCAGCCTGCTGGCACCAGACAAAAGGTCCTGCAGGAATGGGAAGCTCCCCCCCCCCCAAGTCCCTGTGGCACGTGGGGAATAAAACCCTCCTCACTCAGCAGATCACGAAAGGGTTGAAAACACCTGCCCAGCCCGAGTGGCCTGTACTCACTGCAGCTAAGCTCACGAGGAAGCGTAGAACCATAGACTCAACCAGCTCCCACCCCCGAACCTGATGCCCCGTCTCCACAGCTGGTAGAGACAGCGGGTCACTGGGACACAGCAGGTGGCTGGCAGCTCCCGGCCACAAGCATCCCGCAGGGGAGACATACAGAAGACCCACAGCCCGACACTTCCAATCCAGGACAAGGTGCTGCGAGACAAGGGGCAGGGAAGTCATGGGACACCCCTTCCTCAAGGAATCCAGGGAGCAGGCAGCCCTGCTCCACAGAGATCCTAGAACAGGGTCCCCGGCCCCCAGCCCATGGACTGGTAGCGATCCATGGCCTGTTAGGAAATGGGCTGCGTAGCAGGTGAGCGGCAGGAGAGCGAGTGAAGCTTCATCTGTACTTACAGCCACTTCCCGTCACTCACATGACCGCCTGAGCTCCGCCTCCTGTCAGATCCGCAGCAGCGACATTAGATTCTACAGGAGCAGTAACACTACTGTGAACTGCGCAGGGGAGGGATCTAGGCTGCGGCTCCTGATGAGAATCTAACGCCTGAGGATCTGAGGTGGAGCTGAGGCGGGGACGCTAGTGCTGGGGAGCGGCTGCAAATACAGATGCACAGGAGCAGAGAGGTCTGACAGCACAGAGACCATCATCAATCCATGGCTCACAGACTCAGCAAAACCCTATCAGTGAGTGGAAGGGACAAGCTGCATCTGGTGCTTGAACTGTCCTGAAGCCCCCTGCACCCCTCTATAAAAAAGTCTGTCTTCCACACACCCAGTCCCTGGTGCCAAAATGGCTGGGCCCCCTGTCCTAGAAGACCAGCTGTGCAGGGAAGGAAAAATAAACACCTGTGCGTCAGCGCCACCTACTGGAATACAAAAGCATGAACTCTATCCACCAAAACATTCAAAGTGAAGAGTCTTAACAAAATAAGTTTTCATTCCTACAAATACCCAGGCAGAGAAGTAATCCATCAAGCAAAATGAATAACCAAAATAAATAATGAAGATAACAAAGGAACTCAGAAAGATTATGAAAAACAGAAAACAAACTAAGACTTGGAAGACTATGATTTAAATGACAGAAAACTCAAGGTTGCAGTTTAAAAAAATACTCAGTGGGAGGATGCTAGGGTGGTTCAGCAGAGTAAGCACTCATTTTGCAGTCCCAGGGACTGAGGATCAGATCCCAGTCAAGCCCGTGTGGCCCCCAGTTCAGTTCTCACAGAGATAAGCTTCCCATGTGGGAGGCACCCGGCCTGATTCCTGCTCTGCGCAGCCCCCTGACCACCTGTGTGGAATGAAACTGTCAACAACTATGGTGACTGCCCTGGGCCTTCCCCCTTCTCTCTCTCTTTCTCCATCTCTCTCAGTCTCTCTCTATCAACAATAAAATAAATCTTAAAAAAAAATAATTTAAGAAATAAATAAATACTCAATGGGGTAAAAATAATCAGAAAAGCAAATACACTCAGAAATAAAATCAGGAAACAAAAGGGAACAAAGAAACTAAAACTAGAAAAAAAAATTCTGGAGCTGAAGAACATAATAAAGGAGATGAAAAAATGGACTAGTGAGCTTAGGAAATAATACAGACAAGAGGGAGGAAAGAATTAGTGATATAGAAGATAAAAATCTAGAAATGACTCAGGTGGAAGAAGAGAGAGAACAGAAAGGGGGGAAAAATGGAAGAATGTCACAAGAACTACCTGACTTCATTAGAAAAAACAATATGAGTATATAGGTATACCAGAAGGAATTTAGCAATAGACGGAAACAGATTATTCAAATAAGTAATCAATGAGAACTTCCCAAAACTATGGAAAGAATTGGGTCCGTGAATCCAAGAAGCTAACAGAACACAGAATTATCTAAACCCAAAAAGGCCTTCTCCAAGGCACTTTATGTTAAAACAATCAAAGATGAACAACAAATAAAGAATTCTTAAGACAGATGGAGAAAAGAAGACAGTAACCTATAAAGGAAACCTTATTAGATGATCATTGGATTTTCAGCAAAAACCCTACAAGCTAGGAGACAATGGAAACAAATATTCAAATTATTGAAAGAGAAATCATAGACCAAGAAGAATATACAACCAAGTTACGCTTCAGATATGATGAAAAAATAAAGGATTTTTTAGACATAACGAAGCTGAGCGAAATTACCAAAGACCTACATTACCAGAAATGTATAAAAGGTCCTCGTCTACCTGAAGCAAAAAGACACAAGAACACAAAACTATGAGTAAGATGACTTAACAGACAGGCAGAAGCAGAAAATTGTAACCCTTGTTCAGAACATAGTATTAAACACTTAAATACAACATAAAGGCTCAAGAAGGTAAAACAAAAACAACAACAATAAAAAAGAGAGAGGGAGCAGCTACTGAAAGTTGGAAATGAAAGTACACATAAAAAGGCATAATCTGTGACAACACACACAGGTAAGGTGAGGGGGACTTGAACTTCCACATGTGGAGCGAGATATGAAGCAATCGGAAGAAAAGAGACCACTGTATACATGAAACTTCCTTTTGCATAAACCTAATGGTAACCATACATTAAAAAAAATCTAGAACAGAACGTGTAACATTAAAAAAAAAAAAAGAAAGCAGAGGAAAAATTATTAATTACCAACAGAGTAAAATAACAGAAAGAAACACAAGCAAAAATTAACAATGGAGACACAGAGCTGCCAAAAAACAAAAGATAAAATGGCTACAGGAAGTCCCTAAGTGTAAATGCACTGAACTCACCACTTAAAAGGCAATGAGTATCGGGATGGATCCAAAAAACAAAACACAATTATGCTTTGAGGAGACACGTCTCAGCTGCAAAGACAAATGCAGACTCAAAGTGAAGAGGTGAGAAAGGGCACCCCAAGTAAACGAAATCCAGGGAAGAGCGTGTGTAGCCGCACTTATCAGATAAAACAGATTCAAGATTAAAAGGTAACCAGAGACAAAGATGGGCACTTCATAACGATAAAGGGGACAATCTACCGAGGAGACATAACACTTATTAATATACATGCACCCAACGTGGGAGCCCTAAAATAGATAAAGCAACTACTAACAGAACTAAATGAAGAAACAGACAAAAATACAATTGTAGTAGATGACCTGAATACCCCATTGGCAGCAAAGGGTAGATCATCCAAACACAAAATCAATAAGGAACTATCAGCCGTAAAAGACACATCAGGCCAAACGGACACAATCGCTATTGACAGAGCTTTTCATCCCAGAACACCAGAATACACTTCCTTCTCTAGTGCATATGGAACATTCCCAAGGGCAGACCATATGTTCGGGCACAAATTTAGCCTCAAAAAATTAAGACTGAATGTACCAAGCCTCATCTGTAACCACGGACTTCAATGTGGTGGTCAACTGACCGGACAGGGGTTGGAGGCTATAAAGAGGGCGAATGGGCTCAGATCTATGGTGAGAGACTAGACTCGGGGTGGTGAGCACACAATGTGATACGCAGATGACATGTCACAGAATGTGCACTCGTAACTTATGCTATCAACCAATTTCACCCCAATACATTTAACTTAAAAACAGAGAGTGGTAAAAATTATTGACTGAGCGCTTCCCTTGCATGAGGGGCTCTGCTAAGCATTTCACATGTATGTTCTAACTCAGGTAATCCTGTGGGTAGGAACTACTTTCATTCCCTCTTCCCACAAAGGAAGTGGGCACTCAAGCCCCACAGTGGTGCCACAGCCCAGACTCATGTTCAGACTCTGGCCCCTCCGGCTGAGTTCTGAACTCACGTCGTCTGAGGGAGCAGGTGACAGGTGCACAGAAAGCAACACAGAACGTGCCGCGGGCACCAGGAGAACGCCGTGTCTAGCGGGAGGGGCTCGCGGCCCCTCCAGGCCGGGCAGCCTTTGTCCGGGACTGAAAGGGTGCAGGAAATAAAAAAGAAAAGAGACTGTTGTTTAGATAGCATTGCTGCCAACCTGCTCAGATCAGGAGGCCATGTCACCTCAAATCTTGACCATATGAGAGGGAAGAAATTCAATTCAAGAAGGAACGTTTTCAAGAGCAAGGAACTCAAACTGATACCAAACTGTTAAACGAACAATGTTATGAAGAATTTAGAATGACAGTTCTGTCAGGATCCCCATCCTTAGGTTTTGCCTTTAGCTCAGCAAACCCCTTTCCACAGCTAACACACATTTTAACCCATACCCTCAAAATACACACAAACTGAATATAAGTTAATGAGATATAACAGGAGGTCAATTTTATATGAACCTATCAGTTTTTAATTTTAAAAGTCAAAACCCATTTTTATTTTCTCCTTCAGAACAGTGTCATGAAAGGCGATACCTATTTTTTCAGGTTTGAGCAGCTTGAAAGAGACTGTTGAGGTTCCTTTGCCACCTGACTTGGTTGTGACGATTATGTCTCCTTTGTCATTCTTGGCTTGTCCCACTCGACAGACTATTTTACTTGCAGACATCCATTCTGCTGTCAGGAGGCAATTATGTCCACAAATAGTCAAACCTGAAAGTAAAAGCACACACATAACAAAGTTCAAAACGACAGTAAGACTTTGTCATGTCTATTACACGAAAGACAATTCTCTCTCCTGTTAGTAATACCAGGTGTTTCCCAAGAAGTGAAAAGTAAATCTACAAATAAGATTTCAGTTTCGTAGTTCCGGCGTATAAGACGACTGGGCGTACAAGACGACCCCCTAATTTTACAGTTAAAACATAGGTTTAGGCCTATATTCGCTGTATAAGACTACCCCCCACTTCCGAGGCTGTAGTCTTATACAGCGAATATAGGCCTAAACCTGTTTTAACTGTAAAATTAGGGGGTCGTCTTATACGCCGGAAAATACGGTACTTCTATTATTGGATATATACAATATTATTTGCAAATACGTACACCACTGTCTCTCTTGGTTCTATCTAATCTGTTTTCTTCAATATTTAAGACATCTTTTAGATTATATTTAAGGTCTTCAATCATCCATGGAATTAGGTAATAATGACCATAATAATTATGTGTAGGCATTGCAGACAGACTATGAGAATCTTAAACTGCTTTCATGGCTATTAGAAGGGAAATAAGTGCCATTATTGAAAGTCTAAGTTACTGATATAAAACTCTTAAGTGTAAATAAATGTATGTATCATTCCCTTCATTTATCTGTCTCCCTGAAAACTGCATGTGCTGTTACTAGTGTTCAGGTATGCGTGGGGGAACAGAGAACTACGGTAGACACTTGGAGCACGGCCTGCAGTCTGGTCAGTCCGGGGAATGCTCTCGGGCGTTACTGGGCTACGACTTCATTTCTTGTACCTGCTGATCGCCCCCACCGTGGTGGTTCACGCCACCTCGGATGTCCCTCCCGAAACCGTCATGCCCCGTGTGTGCCACAAACCTAGCACTCCCAAAGGGTCAGCTCACGCCCAGCACCTCAGGCCCCAGACACCCGTAAATGACAATGGAGGCAGCGCCCCAACAGCCAGGCAGTGGCTGGAAGATGTGGGGAGAACACCGGGCGCCAGCGTGTGGGCTCCAGGCAGCGTGTGCACACGCCAGCGCCATCCTGCCCTCCGCCCTGCCCTCCGCCCTGCCCTCTTCCCTCCGCCCTCCTCCGCCCTCCCAGGCCCCACTGCCGCAAAACGGAGCCAAAACCACCAGCGTTTGTGGGGCACACCGAGCAGAATACATGTGGCAAGGACCCCGACCCCCACACATTTTCTTCTCATGATGACCTTGTTCTACTGCTCAGCAGCCAAGTTTGGCGACTGATTTTTTCCAGGAACACCAAACTTTTCCAGTTTGGTTGGAAAAGTGTAGGGAGGAATTTAAGTCATCTTTTGTTGCAACGTACAGCACTATATTCAGCAATAATCTTGTATTAGTGATAAAGGAATAAAAACAACTGCATTTTAAGACATATTGAAATAGTGAAAGTTAGAGATTTTCCTAAAACACCTATTATTTATTACAGTATGAAATTTTCTAATAAAGCAGTTTCCTTCAGGACTAAACTCTGTCGTTTTTTTAAAACGTGCACTGCCATTTACACATTTTTAAATGCATTCAAAATTCAAAATTATTTTTTTCAAAATGGGAATGTCTTTTATGTCTTTCGTGATAATCAACTTTTGTTACAAAAACGTAAACACTGTAAGAGACAGAGAGCCTCCGGGACCCCGTGCCGTCTCTAAGACACGTGTGGGACTCCACACGGCCTCGCTGCACCAGAGCTTTCTGCAGAGGTAATCGGCCTGTGCGTTTTTAAATGAAGGGAAATGTTCCAGTTTATAAACTGTTTAATTACAGGCGGCAGATACATTGATACCCACATGTGTAACTTAATATGTCTATTAAGGTCAATATATAACTTAATATTTTTTAATGTTAAGAGTATCAAAAAGAATCTTGTGGTTTTTAAATACTAACTCACTTCAAGGAGGAGAAAAAGTCCACCGTGAGCACGAGGGCCTGCGGTGGGGTCGCCCCAGCCCCCGGCTAAAGCCAAGGAGCCACAGCAGAGGCAGCATGAGGTCTCAGGAGCAGGCGCGAGGGACACCCACCCTGGCACGAGCTGGGCAGAGACCCCCAGAACAAGGGCTCCCTCGTCTCGTCAGGGCCGCTGTCCGCGTGCCTCTGGCTTAGTGTCTGCTCTGCAGCTTCACTCAGCAACTTAACAGTCACCATACAAATGTAAACACAGACTCAAACCCATCATTTTAAATGTCATGAAAATTAAGTAAGATCCTAAGACCTATTTCTTAATTTCTTAAGTACATTTTTGCTAAGTTACTGAAAGCTAAAAAATCTGCTTCATGAAAGAACATCTTTTTTAAAATAACTTGTAGAATTACAAAGGAAGTGTTTTTACAGCGTTACACTTACCTGGTATAGAGATCACCTGAGTTCAAAAACAATTCTTTAGTGGGTTAAGTTTGCCTTTTTTTTTTTTTTCTAAATTTGTTTTTTTTTAATATATTTTTATTTATTTATTTATTTTTGACAGAGAGAGAGAGAGAGAGAGAGAGAGAGAGAGAGAGAGATACAGAGACAGAGAGAGAACTGAACAGGGGGAGCTCCCAGTTCAGCATATGGTTCCGCATGGGCCGGGGCCGGGATTCGATCCTCGGTCCCCGGCGCTGCAAAGTGAGCGCTTAACCCACTGAGCCATCCCGGCTTCCCCAAGTTTGCTTTTTTTAAAAGTGGTTTCTTGGCAATACAGAGGCAGGTTGAAAGCTGAACTAGCAAGATTTATAAAAGAAACACACATGTAAAATCAAGAACGGCAGTACCTGAAGCTAAAGCAAGATTAGGATTTACACAGACTAGTAACTCCTGTTTAGGAGCTCACAGCGACTGCTGTTAAAATGTGGGCATAAGCTCATCTGTGTGGTCTGCTTCCACACACGCTGGGGATTCTCCCATTTTGGACAAAGAAAATTCTAGAATAAGCTGCATCAAAACCCAAGACAGAAAATTAGATAAAACTGTCTTCTTAACAATAAATTTAAATCTTATTTACTGAATAATAAAAAACTATAGCTAGAGAAAACAATACAAAAGAGACTATTTAAATAACTAGCGAAAAGAATTAGCTGGTAAACAACAAACTCAGTTGTTAAAGTGCAGAGAGGGGAAGCCAGGATGCCTCAGTGGGTTAAGCGCTCACTTTGCAGCCCTGGGGACCAAGGATCGAATCCCGGTCCCGGCCCGTATGAACCCATATGCTGAACTGGGAAGTGCCCCAGTTTAGTTCTCATCAGGGTGAGACCCCGGCCCAGTTCCTGCCCTGTGCAGCTCCTCACCCACCTGTGGAATGAAACTATGTGGAAAAACCGATGATGTACAACTATGGAGACTGTTCTGGGCCCTCCCCCTTCTCTCTGTCTCTGTCTCTCTCTCTCTGTCAAAAACAACAAAAATAAATCTTTAAAGTGCAGAGAGCTTCAACTCACTCCGTCTTTTCATGGATTCTCTGAATGGCCCAGACCTGTCAATCAGCAGCTCAATGCAGGAAAAACAAGTTCCAACTCATAGTTGCTAGTATGTGACCACCGGGTCCTTGTAAAGCAGAAAAATGAGTCCAGAGAAGGCCTGGACCCAGACAGATGACGCGGAAGTCCGGACACATGCTCGGCAGCTTACCCTGGGTCTCTTCTCAGTGTGTGTGAGCCTCACTCCACAGAGCTCACAGGAAAATCATCGTAGCCAACCCCACAACTACACGTGTCACTTCCTCTCTTCCCTGCCTGCCTCTGACACTCACAGGTAGTTTTATAAACAACATAATTGGGCTCCATCTTCAGAGACTGCTCTGCTTCCTTTTTTAAGTTCTGTCGTCTCCTGTAAGGCAAGCCAGGAGTGAGGGCCCCTGACAGAGGCAGGTGAGGGCCTCCTGGTTCTCATGGGGAAGAGACATACCCTCAAAGCAGCATCTAAAACCAGGTATGCTGAGGCGACCAGGGGCACAGTACTGCCCCTCATGGCCTTGAGCTTAAAGAGATCAAAGACCGCAAGCTGACCCTAAAAATGAAAATTCAGTGTGCTCTAACTATGTATTAAATGTATAAAATCTCAATAAAGGACAGGTTAACACGGTGAGGATAAGTCTGAAGAGACCTTTTCGGCTGAGTCCCAAGCCTGGGCCAGCAGAGACCACCTGTCTTTCAGGTCGACGGTGGGGCTCACCCACCACGGTGGGGCCGGTCACAGGTCACAGTGAGATGGTATCCCCAGGAGGGGAGTTTAGGTTTCACGGGAAGAGCAGTCAGGAACAACAGCGGCAAGTCCGCGGGGCGCCTGAGAAAGGACACAGCTGGACAGTGGAGGGAAACCACAGGAGCCACTCAGGCCCTGATGCAGGGGATCAACGCTGAGAAGCTGGGGGCTCAGCTCAGCCTGGGGGAACTTTCTGAAGGACGCGGTGAAACGCAACAGAGGTAAGATTCGATAACAGACAAGTCAGAAAAACAAATACTTCTTTCAGTTCTATTCACATCACTCTTTACAGGCCACAGCCATGTTCTCCTATCACCTTCACTATTTCAAAATATCACGTCTTGCTTTAACTGCCGACAGAGCAGTGCATTTGCCGTGGACACGTGGCAGCCCTGCCCTTACCTGTGAGGTCCGCAGGGCCAGTCCCCAGGTTTTCTCCTCTGATGGTGACCTTGGTCCATGGGATTCCTTCATTTGGAGAGATGCCTGTAACAAGGGGGGGCTGTCGTGAACGAGACATGGTGCTTTGTTCAGCGAATTGGAGATATAGTTACAGAAGTGATCTGTGAAAAGAGAAAGAAAAGATTAATGCCAACCGCGATAAGCGCTGACTAAAAATACATGAAGCTAGACATTCAGGGCTGAAACACTGAAAGTATTCTTCAACTTCTAAGCTTTTCAGCTATCATTTCCCCTGCCAGCCAGCATCCCCTGAACATTAAGTTTACTAAGAATACTCTAGCTAGTAGTGCGAGGAAAACAGAAAACTAAGCCCTTGGTTCTATGAACTTTCAATATAACGACAGATAGAACCTAATGTCACTATTATCTCCATGCCTATACCTGCTGAATCCCAAATATATGCTAGAAACTGTTCTATTTCCAAAGTTGTTTACAGAAGATATTCTGATTAATTATAATCAAAATTATGAAGTCAAAAGTATTTCTTTAAAAATTAATAAAATTGATAAATCCTAATGAAATTCTCTTAAAAAGAGAAACAAATTACCAATTTTATTAATATTTATTTATTTATTTTTATTGTTTTTTGACAGAGAGAGAGATACAGAGACAGAGAGAGAACTGAACTGGGGGAGCTCCCAGTTCAGCATATGGTTCCGCAAGGGCCGGGGTCGGGATTCGATCCCTGGTCCCCGGCGCTGCAAAGTGAGCGCTTAACCCACTGAGCCATCCTGGCTTCCCCCAAATTACCAATTTTAGAAATGAAAGAAAGGAATAACTATAGATACTAATGACGGTTTTTAAAAAGTAAGAAAAGTCTATTCTAAATAATGTTATACCAATGAATTTGACAACTTAGATGAAACAGAAAAATTCCTTCAAAGACAAGTTACCAAACTAACACAAGATAAATTAAAAAATCTCCAAATCTTCATATTTAGTAAATAAATTGAAATCATCATCAAAAACTTTCCTACGAAGAAAACTTCAGACCTGGGTTTCACTGATGAAATCTAGCAAACATTTAAGAAAGAAAGAATACCTGGGCTATATGAGCTATTTCAGGAAACAGAAGCACAGGGAAGACATCATGACCAAGTGGGGTTTACCCCAGTCATGCAAAGGTAGTTTAACTTTTAACACCCAATCACTGTAAAGCACGTTACAAGCACTAAGAAAAACTGTGTTCAACTAAATAGAAGTCTGAAAAAATACAATACCTATTCATGATTAATAACACTCGACAAACTAGGAATAGAAGGAACAATGGTGAGGAACACTCACCTAACATCATACTTAATGGTAGAATAACCACAGCAACACTGAGAAAGAACAAAGCTGGAGGCATCACACTATCTGATATCAAACTATACTCCAAGGTTATAATAATCAAAACAGCACGGTACTGGTATACAGACAGACACATAGACCAATGGAAGAGAATAGAGAGCCCCCAAATAAACCCACAACTATACAGCCAATTAATCTATGACAAACAAGGCAAGAAAATACAATGGGGTAAAGACAGTCACTTCAATAAATGGTGTTGGAAAAACTGGACAGATACATGCAAAACTATGAAATTAGACCACTTTCTTACACCATATACAAGAATAAACTCAAAATAGATTAGAGTCTTAAATATAAGCCTAAAATCATAAAACTCTTACAAGAAAACCACAGGCAATAACATCTTTGAGATTGGTCTTAGCAATACTTTTTACACTGTGTCCCCTAAGACAGAGAAGAGAAAAGCGAAAACAAACAAACAGGACCATATCAAACTAAAGAGCTTTTGCACAGAAAAAGAAACCACCAACAAAACAAAAAGCCAATTACTAAATGGAAAAGATATTCGCAAATTATATATCCAATCAGAGATTAATACCCCAAATATAAAAAGAACTAATATAGCTCAGCATCAAAACAAGAGCCTGACTGACAATTAGGCAGAGCCCATGAACAGACATTTCTCACAGGAGGACATACAGATGGTCAACAGACACACGAAAAGATGCTCAACATCACTGATTATTAGAGAAGGCCAATGAACACCACAATGAGATGTCACTCCACACCTGTCATAATGGCATCATCAATAATCAACAAACAAGTGCTGGGGAGGATGTGGAGAATAGGGAGTGCTAGTGCACTGTTGGTGGGATTGCAAATTGTTGCAGCCACTATGGAAAACAGTGTGGAGGTTCCTCAAAAAATTTAAAATAGAGCTATCTATCTAATGACCTAGCAATTCTACTTCTGGGTATTGATCCAAAGAAATCCAGACACTAATTCACAAAGATGTTAAGTACCCCCATGTTCAGTGCAGCATTCTTTACAATGGCCAAGACGTGGAAGCAACCTGTTGATGGTCTGTGTCCATCAACAGAAGACTGGATAAAGACCAGGCGGTACATATGTACAATGGAGTACTAATCAGCCATAAAAAAGAATGGCATCTTGCCATTTGTGACAATATAAAGGGTATTATGCTGAATGAAACAGGTCAGACAAACAGTGTATTTTTTCATTTATACGTGGAACCTAAAGAACAAAATAAATGAACAAATATAACAGAAACAGAGTGATAGATGTTGAGAACATACAGATGGTTACCAGCTGGGAGGTTAGCTGAGGGAATGGGTAAGAAAGGTGAAAGGGATGAAGGACAAATTGCCAGTTACAAAGACATTCATGAGAACATACAGCACAGGGAGTATGTACAGTCCTTAACACTGTGCTATGTGCAGTTCCAAATAGGCATATAAATGTCTATCACTGTGTCATACACCTGAAACTAATATAATATTGTATGTCAACTGTAACTGGAAAATTAACTTGTTTCAAAAATGACCCTCCACCAGCAAAACGATTACCACTTGCTAAAGGTTCATATGATGGTTAGCACTTTTTAATTGAGGTATTTCATAGCTTTTTAGACATAATGCTGTTACACACTTAAGAGACTACAGTGTAGTATAAACTAACTTTTATGTGCATTGGTAAACCGGAACGTTTCCGTGGCTGGCTTTACTGTGGAGGTCTGGAAGCAGCCCGCGATACCTCAAAGATATGCCTGTAAATGCATGTATATTTAGCTAACCACTCAGAATCTTAGCATACTTCCTTCCAGAAACTTCTTTTGTACCTATTAAAATCATGCCATATCCCTTACGTATATAACATACCACATGAAGCTTCCGTGAGGCAGTCCCCTGACAAGATACAGGGCACAGTGCAGCCTGCCGATCAGGTGGACAGACCCCCAGACACAGCCTGTTGTGATAAAGTCAGTGCGCACAGATCTCTTCTAACAAGCAGCTGACCTTGACCCAGAACCTGGAAGCCCATGCTCTGGACACATGCTCCGGGGGTGGGGTGAGGGGAGCGGGGTAGGGGGCACAGCCTCCTGCAGCAACACAGGCCTGCACCAGCATCTCTCCTGCCCGGGGCCCAGGCCAGCTGCGGGCCCAGTGCAGGGAGACCAGGCTCACGGCCTCGGCTGGCTGCCACTCACAAGGATCAGCTTCCCCGGACACAGCCAAGACCAGCAGAGACCCTCAGCCCTGGCGAGAAGCAGCCATGGGGTCCTGCCTCACACCACGGCTCCCATGGGAACCCAAGCCATGGATAGTAACTCACACGAGATGAGCATTCTCAGGATTCGCAAATGAAAATCACATAATTAAAACAAAAAGAAATTAATGCAGATAATACAATTGATGTATTTTAAATATTTACTACAGAATTTTATATACATTATGATTTTAAAATGTATAGAAAAGCTACCTGGAAGTAAGTACTCTAAATGCTAAGTGACTGTACCCACAGTGGTAAGATTATCAGAGGCTAAACAGCTCATCCCAAATCACAGCTAATAAGTAGCAGAGTTGGGATTAAAAAACAGCCTGAAGCTCTATGCTATTCTGATTTAGGATGTGATCCTTTTTTACCAGTTATTATAGAAATTTTCAACAAACAAAGAAGAGAGACTACTGTAACGAACCTCTATGTTCCCATGACCCAGCTTCAACATTTTGTGTCCTGTTTCAGCGACCTCTCCTTCTCAACACACGCTTACGTTATCGTTGAGGCAGGACTCAAAGCACACCCGACATATAATGTCCTCTGTACTTTAGTTTGTATCTCTACAATGGAATTTGCATCCAGTCCAAGTTCACTTTTTCTATATTGTCTCAAAAACCATTTGTTGCAGTTGATGTATTAGAGTGAGGATCCAACCAAAGCTCCTATGGAAGGAAGGGCTCGGGGGAGGGGAGCAGGAAGAACAAAAGCTACCTTTGTATGAACACACATGCCATATGAACATGGAGAAAGCGGAGAAGGACAAACCCCAGAGGTTAACTTTACCAGGAAAATGAGGCTGGGGTGGGCAGGGGGCCCGGGAAGTCATGATCGTAAACACACACGCTGTGTACTGCCCTCCTGGGACAGGGAGCGTGGGTATAAATCTCTCGGATAGGCAATCAGGCTGGGCTGCACTAAAGGCCAAGGCCAGAGCACAGCGCGAAGCGGCTGCCAGCCCTTAGGAGGAGGATCCAAGGCAGCACACAGCTTCCGCCGGAACGCCAGCCATGTGACATATCCTCCCGCACTTGTGGGCCTGCTCATTTCTCCTGCAAACTGATTCTCTTGGGAAAGAATTATAACAAATAATATCACCAACATTAAGAAGGGGTGGAGGGAAACCCGTGACTGTGACAAGGCTCCTGATGAAGCGCTGTCCGCAGTGGTCGTGCCAGGCCTGTACCAGTCTTTTCTGCACTCCCCAGCTCCTAGCTCACAGCCAGGACGAGCAGGCGCCAGGTAAATGGCTGCACAGCCCCTGGGACGCGCGGGCTCCCAGTCAACCCTCTTCTTCTGGCTCCTCAGTAACAGCAGCAAACCTCAGGCCGCGTGGAATCCCAGCTATGCGACACCATGGGGATGTGGCCTCTGACAGGGAAGGCTGCCTGGTCTGTCCTAGTGCAGGACAGACACTGTTCCTTTCTTCTGTCCTGTGTCCCATGCCCTGGTTTTCAAACCAATCTGTGCCACCACAGAAATCGCCAAAAACCACTACACAAGCTGAGAGTCTAACAACATCCTACAAGTTTACTCAACAAGATAGCTCCTCTTACGCGCTCACGATACAGGCCAGCGATTCGCTCAGGCCACAGGAAGAAACTGGTGATGAATCAAATTAGCCACAAAGCCCCGGCAGACAACTCGTGGGTGACAGCAGGTCAAGTTCAAACGTCGCCTCTACCTGTAACCGCCAAGACGTAAAACGCTTAACGCGCTGTTACTACTTGCATGATAAATTACCTGAAAATCAGAAATTCTAATTTGTAGACTGAGAGCTTTAATTTCGCATCCCTTTTACCGAAAAATATTTTAAATGTTTATACCAAAATGAGTTGCACCCTTCACAAATCTTTGCATCAGATAATTACTTTTCAACCACCCTTTATTTCTAGAAAAACCAAGCCAAGACGGATTTAAGTTTTTCAATTTTAAAACATCACCCATAAGACAGGGAGGGGCAGGACTGAGAACACACAAAAAGATTCCGACTCTTCAGTTCTGAAAAAAGGAAAGGCCAGAG
Organism: Craseonycteris thonglongyai; assembly: GCA_004027555.1. Lineage (NCBI taxonomy): Eukaryota > Metazoa > Chordata > Mammalia > Chiroptera > Craseonycteridae > Craseonycteris > Craseonycteris thonglongyai. The sequence goes on along the minus strand of PVKE010000659.1, from coordinate 28,804 downwards.
ACGGTGAGCTGTGCTCAGCAGACACGCATTCTCACGGTGCTGCCAGGTACCTGGGGCACAGGGCCTGCTTCTCTACCTGCGTGAGACGACCGCTCGGTGCTCACCAAGTACAAAACGCTGCTCTTTCTCCCGCTCACGGCTCATTCCTGAAGCCCAGTAACAGAGGTAGAAATGGAGGCATTTGGTTCAATCAGGATTTATCCCATTAAAGAGCTCTATTAATAGACCAAATTTCAAACAACAGATCAAACTGCTGACACCGGTGAAGCTCAAAACAGTGCGCACAGCTTCCTGCGTGACAGGCTTGACTAGAACCATCACCCGTCATTGTTCCACATGTACACACATATTTATACAAAATACACAATGTTCTCCTGCGAGGTAACAGACATAGGGTAACCAAAGAGACAGAGTAATGAGTATGACTAATAACACATTCTGCCCTAACTGACGCAAAGATCACACACTGTGTGATTCCATTTGTGTCATAATTAAGCTCAAAACAGAGAGCCAGTGGCTCAGCGGCTGCGGGGCAGGAAGGGCGGGAGTGGCTCAGCTTCCCTTTGGGGGATTAAAATAAGTTGGAATCAGCAGCGATGGCTGCACAGCTTTGTACAGATACTGATTCTGCTTCAAAATTATTGGAAGCATTAGATTATCACTATCACATGAACAGAGACCCTCCCACCCACCCCCCAAAAAGAACTGGACACGAGGAAATACAGGATGACAGCATTTTTTTAAACACTGACGCTACTAAATCCCTCCTCTTCGGATTTGAGATCAAGCGAGACTGAGGGAAACCATAGCCAGGGCTGAACAGGTGAGAGGAAGTGGGGGAGGCTTTGCACACCCAGTGACATAACCCGACTTCACGCAGTCGCGAGTGATGCAACGGCATCTCCGTCAACAGCGAACCATATGCAGCACCATAAGATTACAGGGGCAGCTCCCTCACACCTCGTGACGTGCAGCCGTGATAATGCTGCAGAGTGCAGGTCATGCGCTAGGGGTGAGCACAGCACGCACAAGCGTGTACAGCACATACCTGATGATAAACGACTGGCGCTGTACCACTGGTCTGTGTGTTCACTACATTTCTCCACTATTCTCTCGACGCCGGCAGCAGCCTCGCACATCTGTGTGACCAGGCCTCCTGATGGCATCATTTCTCCTGTGCTGGATTTGCACACTTCATGTAGCGTCAGTGTGCAGTGTTCAGTGTACAGGAGCGTGCGGTGATGTCCTTGGCCTGCACACTCAGGCCCCACCCGCTCACTGATCCCGTCTGACGGAACTGCCCAGCGTGTCTGTCACAATGCAGCCCCCTGTGCTGGGCACACGGCTGCACAGGAACTCAAGGCTAACGGTGGCAGAAGACAGCAGGGCAGCAATAAGGGGCGCAGTCACCCGTCTGGAAAACGCCAGCGGCCCCGACAGTTCCACTCTGGACAGCACACCGGTAACAGCAGCTCCATCCCCGCAAGACTGCAGGGGACATGGAGATGAAGAGATCCTGCCTGGTGCGGAGTCTACACGTGTTTATTTTTACGTTCTTTTCAACAAAATACTGGACCATCCCAACACAGGTGTTCAGGAGCAAGAGAGAGGAACAAAACCAAGACACTACTGCTAAGCCATTTATACCGAAGTCATCAGGAACCATCTACTGATCTAAGTATGTATTACTGCATAAAAACAAAGTTTCTCCTGTGTCAACCTGTCAAATCTTTACAACGAAACTAGCCAATCCTCACTGACAAATATAATAACTACAGTACACAGGCATGCCAAAATCAATGTAGATCCTCAAAAAAAGGTCAAGAAATCCACTGTCAGCTTAAATTGGTTAATTTTACTAAAACTGCTGCCCGTGACAGATTCCTCTACATGAGAAGACTTGGATGAACTTGACCCAAATTCTGCATGCTGGCGTCCCCAATGTCTAAAACCACCTCGGTGCCTTACAGCTTCTGCCTCCAGAGCCACCCCCGCAACACAGGGACCTGGGGGGCGCACAGGCCGTGGTCACTGCGGCTCCAGGCGAGCGGGTGCCTGCGGACCCAACGGCGAGGCCGGCGCGGCTGCTCCGCAGCTGTGAGCGGTCGGGGCTGCTTGCCCTGGGATCAAGCTGCGGAGAAACTCTGGGCACAGTTCCGGCATCCGAAATAAATTAAAGTAAACAGTCTTGCTCTCATCCACCCTGTTAGCAGCCTCTGGGCTGAAGGAGACCACACACTCAGACCACACAGCGCAGCTGAACTCGCACGCAACAGCTACAAGCTGTCACTCCGCGCCGGGGAGGGGGCCTCCGCTCACAGCCGGACAGGACGAGGCCGGCCTGGAGAACCGGGAAGCCTCCCTGAGAAAACAAGCTGGCGGTGGCCTTGTGCAGCCGTGACCTGTGCCCCCCAGCGCAGCGAGGGGCTGACGAAGGATTAACAAAGCAGCCATTTAACATCAATTAACCTCCTATCCATCACAGGCCCAAAAAAGAAAATTGCCACTACAAAAGCAAAGATAAAAGGCCGCCTTTTCTTACAAATTATAATATATACTTAAATAATGCATGTTATCCTGCATTTATATTATACTGGTTTTAACCTGTTTGCCTCATTCCCTTTAATGAAGCACATCGGATGGATTTAAAGTGGTTTTTTTTAAAAGAGGTCAGAAAATTTTAACTTATAATATTCCCATATTTCATTGTGGCACAATTTTCCAAAATATTTATTGGTAGAATAAAAGACAGCAAATTATATTTTTACATAACTCCAGACTAAAAATACATATAAAAAATAACTAGCAGCAATATTATTATTAAGGGGAAATAAAAAAAAGAAAATGTAACCACAAAAGTGCCTTTAGAATGATTAACCCAAATGCTCCTACTGTTCAAGAGAGAAGGATTTTGCTGATTTAAGTGGCAGAGAAGACATCTGAGCACAGCGAGTGAGCAGGTGTCTTCCCTGACAGAGAGGCTCTGCCAGGTTAGATGACGGAGCCCCAGGTGGACACACGGAGGTGCAGGCTCACTGAGGACTTGCAGAACCTTCACCACACAGGACAAGAGCCTTCTGATGTTAAAGCACTCCTTCCCTACACCAGGCCACAGAAAGGTACAAGTTCCCCCAAAACACTAAGATAATGTAAGAACTCCCAAACCCCACCACTCCCCATGCTGTACACAAGGGAGCACAGCAGGAGGGGGTCTTGGGCTGGCTGTGCACCCGTGTGGGGGTCTCCTATGGGCACACTAACATCTGAGAAACACCAGGGGGTCTCAGGACGGTGGCTGGGCACCCGTGTGGGGGTCTCCTACAGGCACACTAACATCTGAGAAACACCAGGGAGGCTTTCCCAGTCCAGCCAGCCATCTTGGATCCAAAGGACTCAGAAAAATCTGGGTGCAGAGCCGCCTGGTGAGTTTCAACATAAAGTTATACTCAACTAGTCTCTCAGGCTACCCAGCAAGATAGCCAAACTACAGAATTCACGTCTTCCTTGAGCCATGTTCAACCTGTCCTAGGACACACAGGCCCCAGAGGGATCTGCCAGACACTGAGAGCCGGTCTTATGATTTCCTTCCTGGGTTTTCCGTAAACTCAGACTCCACTTACTACTCCTGAGCAGGGTCAAGGTCAAGCTGCATCAGCTCTGCCACACACTTTACCCTCTAACAGCACAGGGTGGGACACGTGTTAGGGACAGGGTCTGAACTCTTCCACCCAATCTTCTAAATTAATCCCCTCTCTCCTGCTCCACCTCAAAATCATGGCTAACGAACGTACAATCGTGAACCAATCTGAAAGAATCCACGGGGCACAAGTTGGTGCTGAGAAGACTCACTGCACCAGTGAGGGACAGAGCGAGAAAGCCTCCCTCCCTCCTGGCTTTCTCTTTAGACCTCTTCCTTCACTGCTCCTGCAAGCAAAATAATATATAATTGAAATATACCTGTTTCAAATAAAAACAGATTTTATTCATCTGAAAAAAACCCAGTGATTTAAAAAGTGTCACAAATAAATGGCACTCAATTAGCTGTTGCTGAAAAACCTTCACTCCTGCTACAATGCTTAGAAGGGCTTAAAAGAAAGAGAATGTGCGTGAGGAAAGGACACAGAGAGCAAAGCCGGACAATCTGGCTCTCCAGCACTCCCACACAACTGACCTGATTACCCAGCTAGTCTCTGAAAACAAGCACTGGATTCCATCTTAAGTAGAAATGTTAGCTAAACATCTCCTTTCTTTCCCAGGCACCATGAAATCTTCTGCTCCGCAGGCTAAGTCTTCCTAAAGAACAATTATCCTCATTTCATGTCACAGACAAAATCGGTAGGTCTAAGGGTGGCTGGTCCACTGGGCACTGATGACATACCCAAAAATGAAAGAGGCCAGTGCAAGCCCACCCACTTCTCCTGCCAACCCCTAGAAAGGATGAGAACGAAAACTTCAGAGAAGACACTCCTTATCGGGAGGAAGAGTGGCTTCACGTAAGAGCATCACATCATCACTCGTCAATCTGCTGCCAACTGTACCCACGTCCCTCTCCCTTTATTAGATCTGCATTGTGTGGACACAGCATAATTTCTCGAAACACAGTTTTTCAGGGGAAAAAATGTACAGGTGTTCCCCTCACCCCCCACCCCACCGCCCGCCGAAAGACAGATAACCTGGACAACAGTGAAGGACTCATTATTAAATAAAACTGATGTCTACCTTTGCTTACTGCACCAGGAAGATTTGGGGCACACGCAGAAAGAGGTCACCTGCAGCCCGGAAGAAGACAGTGTTGGATCTTATCCCTCAGGAAAACAGAGACACAGATAAACTAGGTCTTAGAGAAAGGAAATACCTTACTTATAACTGTTCAGTCAAAACAGTATTTATTAAGCATTTGCAAGATCCTGGGCACTACGCTGGGGAAATGACAGAATTAGATTTTGTGACAAAAAGGTCATGAATGACCTTGGCCTTCAGTGGTGTGATGGGAACCAAAATCAAACAGCAGTGGGATGAGTGAAAAGTTGAATGTAAACAAGTACTTAGGAAATGGGGCTGGAAAGGGAAGAAGAGGCATTTTGACAGGAGAACGCGGGTGTTGCTTTCTGTTCTGCTCTTTTGCTGTCTGTGTCTGAGCGCGTCTGCAGGCTGACAAGAGGCGGGGGAGGGCTCCCAGGCAGGACTGGGTGGGTACAGAGCCCAGGCCCGGGGGGTGTCTCAGAGCAGACACCCCTCTCCCAGTGTAACAGGGGAGGAGAGCAGGAGCCTGGGGTCCTCCCGTGATAGCGCCACCTGTTCTGAAGTGGGTGGGTGGGAGGACTATCTAAGGGTGACACAGCTCAGGGCCTGGCAGCCAGGGGGGAACAGGGATAAGTGACCACCAGCTGCCACCGCCTCCCCACCCCTCACACAGAAAAGCAGACCAGCTGACCATGACCTCCCTTCCAGCGGATTACTTCCAGGCGGATCACGACTGCACATGGGCAGCTGACCACGGTTTGGCCGTGATGAGCAGTCCCCCGCCTGGCCCCACAGCGCCGGCTCAGGACATGGTGACCCGGCAACGGCACCAGCGGTGCCAGTAAGAAAGCTGCCATTTTCAAGTGGCGGGCTTGTGCCCAGCTGGTAGAAGCAGCCACGCAGAGTGGTCCCGAGTCAGCGCCCAGGGACCCGCTGTCCTCTGTGCGGCCCCCAGCGTGCTCAGCCCGAGCTTCATAAGATCGTCTGAAATTTTTTCTGGGGTTTCCTCTCGATTTCTATTTGGGGGAACCCAACGACTCTAACAAGAGTATGGATTATGTGAAAGGATGAGGGGTTTGAGAGTGAAAAAATGCTTCAAAGAACTTCTGCAAAGAACATAAGCAAATGCTGGTGAGGACGACTCTAGAAAATTCTTTGATGACCAGTTGAAATTGGGTGACCAGGAATTTATAGAGGTACAAATCTCGATGCTGTGGCAGTAACTCAGTTCAAACACGAAAGAACTGAGATGGCCCAGAGCTGAGACTCTGCCACCAGAAGGCTACACAGGTGACGGCACACAAGACCGGGCAGAGAGGTGAGGGTCTGCAAACGCAGAGAGGAGGGCCTGTGATGCGCACTTCAGAAGTGGGGCGCAGTGGTCCTGCTTCCTCACCCCCAAGCAGCACATCTGGGCACAGACCACACCCTTCCCTGTGGCTGCAGCTCCCAACGGCTCTACCTTCTCCCACTGTCCCTTCCAGCCGGTGGTCTCTCTTCGGGCCCTGCTGTTCCTGTGCGCTCCCTCATGCTGCCCGTACCTCTGCAGCAGCCCCTTCGGGTTACAACCGCCTGATTTCAACCATCTGGTATGAATTCTGATTCCTGCTGAGACCCTGACTTATCCAGATACACATCACGTCAATCACTGGAGCTTTCATTAAAATTAAATGAAAACTAAATATTTCTGGCTTTTTGTCTTCTTTTGCCTTTCAGTAAAATTGTAACACAGTCAAAGTTAAAATCATATACCTTCCAAAACCACAGAACTTTACAAGTGGAAAAGGCCTTAAAAAATTCATCAAAGCTTGCAGAGAAACTAAGGGCCAGACTTGCCCAGAGCAGCACAGCTAGCAAGCGCAAAGGCAAAACGCGTTCAGTGCCAGGTAACGCTCCAGCCGCGTGGACCCAACCTGCTCCCCCCAATTCACTACAGCCCAGCTCCCCCAGCTCCTGGTGTCCACTACTCTTTCCATGATTGGCGCCAAGAGTTACTGGAAGTGGGAAACAGTGAGTAAAACCAAAACCATAAATAAAGCAAACTGTATGGTCCACCCCAGTACTAAGTTAAAGAATGTTCATAAAGGTTTTTTTTTTTGGTTTTTTTTTTTAGCAAGCCTAATACAATTTTCCAGGAAAAAAGAAAAGTCCTAATAAATCAGTTTCTAATGCCTGTGCCGGACCTTCGAGGCCGTGATCCAACAAGCACGCATTCACCAGCCCTTCCCATCAAGCCTGACCCCAGTGCGGCCTGCCCAACAGGGACTGCCCCTGCCTGATTCCCTGCTATACTCGCTCTTGGCCACTCTTTGAGAGGCACGCACGCCCCTTCTGAATCTGGGCCGCCATTATTGTATTTCTAAGGTGTGTTTCAGGCTACATGCTAAGACTGGGGGATACACGACTGAGCCCAACCCCGGTCCAGGAGCCCCTACCACAGCACAAGGATAAGACACGCTAAGCAGTTAAAGGATTCACCGCATGGGACACTCACAGAGCCAGAGGAACTCGTAGAAATAACCTATTTTATGTGTTGTTCCTGACTACCGGAACAAGGGAACTGAAGCCCAATGGGGCTAAGGAACAGCCCAGCACCAGGCAGGGGTAGTGGTGGTGGTGCCTGGACCACTACACAGACTTATATAAGCCAAAGTGCCTGTAGACTATACTTTTCAAACTCAAGTCCAACAAGACCCCGAGAGTGTGTCCACAGCTTCAAGATTCATAACTTCTCTACAATTACTTTGTGTGTTTGTATCCATTTTTTTTAAAGATTTTATTGTTTGAGAGAAACAGCGAGAAGCAGGAGGGCCCAGAGCCGTCTCCACAGCTGCTCCCATCAGTCCTGACACAGCCCCATTCCACACAGGTGGATGGGGGCCCATGAGGGGCTGGAACTGAGCTGGGGGCTTCCCGCATGGGAGGTACATCCCAGCCCAGGACTGACTGGGACCGGGACCTGGACTCTATACCTACATGTCTCAAGGCAAGCGCTCAACCCACTGAGCTAGCCTGGCATCCCCAAACAATTCTTCTAAATTAACATAGACATACACTGAATCACGTGATTATAACTGAACGCCACCACCATTCCATTTCACCAGGCACTCCAGGGATCCAGGAACACATTCCCCAGGTGTTGAGATCAATCAACAATCTCTCACACACTGTCATTTCCTGTTCCAGTCAATTTCAAAATCCTGTCTACTCAACCCTGGCCCAAAGCTCATCCATTCAGTCAACATTTAAGCTCCTACTGTGTGGTAGGTGCTGCACTAGAAATCCTGACTAGATGAGGATGATTAAGCTGGAGAATGGGTGCAAAACAGAGACTGATGGTATAAGTAGCATTTCCTAGATGGCCTAATCCTGCCTGTCACGAGGAATTACCCAGAAGTCCTTTATTACAGGGGTGGCCAACAAGTCGATCGCGATCCACCGGTGGATCGCGAGGCCAATTTTGGTCCATCGTGGATCGCTCGCAATGTCTGGAGTGGAATTCCGTGTACCATGGACTTTGAAGCGATTGTAGCTCTTATAACTCGAGCGGTGCCGATGCAGCGCCTGGCTGATTTGAAGCGCCAACTCGAGCCGCGCCAATACAGCGCCCGGCTGATTTGAAGTGTCAAATCATAACATACAATCCTAAGAAACCGACAAAATGGGGTATCAGAGTTTATACTCTAGCTCAGGGGTGGCCAACAAGTCGATCGTGACACACTTTTAAGATAAAAAGTAGATCTTATATACACAAAAGTTGGCCACCCCTGCTTTATTAGAATAAAGACTGCCTTTGCAAAATTTTTTAGGACCAATTTCATTTCCCGTGAGATTCATAAAATACTTATGAAATGAAAATTTAACTTAGCAGGTTAATAATAATCTTTCAGGAAGGTAACAGTTCAAAATGATATTCCATACAGGAAATTAAATTGACGAAGAAAACTATTAATAACTATTGTCTGAAACTTCCAATAGTTGTTCCAAATGACACGGGAGGAGCCTCTGCCTCTCTGCTTAAGATTATTAAGTTTCTACTTAATAATGAGGCAGAAGAGACCATTTAATTACTAAGCATGTGCCATCCTCTTTCTAATACCACCCTTCCAGTCAACAACTGTTAACACACAGGTGATCCTTGGGAAGCGTTTGGATTTCAGTTCCTTCAAGAGTCATTAGAGGCAGTTACACAGAGAGCACCTGGTCAGAATATGTTCAATCAAAATGAGTATCAGGGGAAGCCGGGCTGGCTCAGCGGGTTAAGCGCTCACTTTGCAGCCCTGGGAACTGAGGATCAAATCCCGGCCCCGGCCCGTGAGGACCCACATGCTGAACTGGGAAGTGCCCCCAGTTCGGTTCTCACCGGGGTGAGACCCCGGCCCAGTTCCTGGCCTGTGCAGCCCCGCACCCACCTGTGGAATGAAACTATGTGGAAAAACCAATGATGTGCAGCTACGGGGACTGTTCTGGGCCCTCCCCCTTCTCTCTCCTCTCAAACAATAAAAATAAACCTTAAAAAGAAAAAAAGTCTCCCGCGTAGGTTTTTACTCAGAGTCATTAAAACCAGGAAAACCGTTTATCTCATCCTCGTCGGTCTGATGAGCCCGATGGAGCGTCCTTCCCACTTCGGGAGCCGGGTCCGGGGCTGGACGCAGCGTCGGCGGCCGCGCGGTCACGGCCCGGGGCGAGGCCTGGACGGCGTCCTCGCCTCCCCGCACGCCCTCACCCCGGCTGCCGCGGCCAGGACCCCCGGGAACACGTACCTGCCGGCCGGCCGCCGCGCCCACGGAGAGCTCCGGACCGCGGAGCGCCACTTCCGCCCGGCCGGAGCGCCGACGGCGTCGATCCGCCGAGTAGTCGAGCGCAGAGTGATCGATGCGCCGCGCCCGCTGCGTGCAGAGGGCATGCGCGGAGGGGCGCGCACGTGCCGTGCGCCCCGCGAGACCGTCACGGGGGCGGACGCGGGCCTGGGGCGCTCGTGGTGCTGGGGACACGCAAAAGCCCCAGGACCGCGGCACTTGCGGAGGAGCTTGCCGGGAAACCCCGCGCGTCGGTTGTTACTAGTCAGCAAACGTAGCGACCGCCGCCGGGGCGCCGAGCGGGGGCGTGGCTGGCGGGGACTTCCGGTCTGAACCTCGTGGGCGGGGCGAAAGGCGCGTCACCGGTGGGACGCCGGGAGCTTGTCTCGCGCTGTTGAGGTGGGCGGTCCCCGGCGCGCGGGGCGGGGCGCCGGCCTGCGCGCGCATGCGCAGCTCCGTCGGGGGGCGGGGCTCTCACGATGCAGAAGCCGTGCAGGGCGCGGGAGCGGGATCCTGTGCACGCGGTGGGGTGACAGGGCCCCTTCGGGACGTCCCGGCATTAGCCACGGGGACTGGAAGAGGTGGCAGAGGAGCAGGCTGATGCCAGGGAGATGCCTGATTCTTGCCTGTGCCCCTGTTTGGACCCCCTAGGGTCACCCTGAGCCCCACGCAGTGGGGCAGACACGTCTTCTAGGCTGAAGGGGCATCCAGCCAACGGGAAAATGCTCAGCTCGGCTCCACAGCGATGCAAACCTAACCTGCTTAGCTCTTGCCCAGCGGAAGCATCGTGGGGCCTGTGCTTCCTGCTATCAGAGTGGGGGCAGCTGGCCTGCCCTCGGGCCCGCGTGTGGTCCAGGGTGTGCTGTCTGCTCCCCGGCTAGCAGTGCCCAAAGGCGGGAGGCCTGTGCAGGGGCTGGTCCCAGCTGAACGGAGAGAAGCGCAGCCAGGAAGCAAAAGTGAGGGCCCTGCCACTGCTCACCCCAATAAGAGCCGCCACGTGCCCCCCACCCGACCCGTGGGCACCTGCGCCCACAGCACAGGGGCCCCCGTGCCCAGCACGACGGCAGCAGCCTCTGTCTCGGGTCACGCCGGTGTCGCACAGCCGGCCGGTGAGTGGCGAGGTGGCAGGATGGAGCTGCACGGACCCCCTGCCACGGGGCAGGTGGAGCCGGTGCGGCCACCCCTGCAGCTGCAGTGGGCATTGCGGAGACCGGGCTGCGGTTCAGGGGCACGTTCATCTCCTCAGACCCAGAAGCGTGGCTTGGGTCTGGGTTTGGCGTCCAGGTGCCAGCAGGGTGTCTGATGCATCATCCCTGGGTTTCCCATAACAGCCCCTGGGACCAGGGTGAAAGGCACGACAGAGGGGACAATGCCACCAGGCCCACCGGTTGTGCCGTGCTTGACACACCCGGCGGCTGCCGCCCTGGTAGAACGTGACAGCAGCCCTGGAACATGGCCGAGGCCCTGGCGTGAGGATGACGCTCAGCCAGGACATACACGTCCCACTCCATCTAAAGGCCTCTCCCCATGAAAGAGGCGGCAACACGGACCCTTATGATCAGGACTCGGGGACGGAGACGATGACTCCTGGGACTCAGGACGCTTCACGGCACATCTTTTCCGTGCCCGGTGACGTCAGCTAGCGGGCGCTGCGGCAACGCTGTCCTGACGGGCACGGCGACCAGGGCTTAGACCCTGCTCTGGGCTGAAAGAACAGGCACGAAGTCCTGGGCCAACTCGAACAGGCAGCCCAGGCCAGCACAAGTGCTGTTGGAGGGTGACAGGGACCAGGTGGGTGACACGGGGGAGAAACGATGGGCACCCTCGTGGCCTCAGGCCCAGCACTAGCCAGAGCCCATAGCTCACTGTCAGCACTGATGTGGGCATGGCCGGGCCCCCGCGTGAGGCGTCGCTGACTGGACACAGCACAACGCGGCGTGTGGGGGGTGGGCGATAGCAGAGGCCACCGGAGCCGGCCCACATCCCTCCGCTGTCCCCTCCACTCTCTGCAGTTGGCTTTCTTTATAGCCTGCCCACGACGCCTTGGGGCTTTCGGCCCGGACCCAGGACAAGCCCGGGCACTGGGGGCCAGAGTCAGGCTTCCGCCCGGCCGTCTGCCTCCCCCCCCGGGTAGCTCGGACACCTGTTACCCACCCGGTCCCCACAGCTCCGGCACCACCAGGACAGGCTTTGCAGCACATCTTTGATCAGCTCCCGTCCCTGTCCCCACTGCCCTGGAGTTTCCTGGTGCCGCCTCCCAAGTTCAGGACTAGCCCTTGAAACTGTATCTCCAGAGATGGCTTCTGGGGGAATCCAGCCAAGACGGGCATTAGCATAGACCACAAACAAACGATCCTTACTTTGACTCAAATATCTTTTTTTTTTAAAGATTTATTTTATTTTTTTTGACACAGAGAGAAGGGGGAGGGCCCAGAGCCGTCTCCATAGTTGCACGTCCTCAGTTTTTCAACATGGTTTCATTCCACACAGGTGGGCGGGGGCCGTGCAGGGTGGGAACCAGGCCAGGGGCCTCCCCCATGGGAAGCTCACCCCAGTTCAGCATGTGGGTCCCCACGGGCCGGGGCCGGGATTCGGTCCTTGTTCCCCAGGGCTGCAAAGCGAGAGCTCAACCCGCTGAGCCGTCCCGGCTTCCCCTCAAATATCTTAATATGCCAAGTTTGCAAACGAGAGAGAGATACAGCCCTAGAAAAAGAAGGTGACATTTTGGACAGACGCTTTTGAGTCCTGGGATTCTATTCGTGTCTCCTCTACACCGGAGGACCCGTCTAAGGCTCGCTCCAGTGTGCGGTAACTCCGCTGTCCCAGGGTCATCCGTGTGCAAGCCCAGGAGACGTGACAGAGACCTGGCGGCAAAGGTTGGGAGAAAATTAAGGTTTCTGTATCCCTGGCAGCGGAACTTGGCCTCACAGTGAAACTAAACCCTTTCCTTGTCTCCCCTTCGGGTCTTGGTGACAGGCCATTTCTCAAGTGAGGCAATCCTGTCCTGGAACTGGTATGAAGGACATTAGAGGACTCACAGAGCTTTAAAAAGAAAAATGACGACACTGTATTCCCGAAACAGCAACGTTCAAGAGGGAAGCGGATCTTCTGCTAACGTAAAAATTGCCGGTGGTGCTTTTTGTTCTTACTTCTCTGATCTGTATTCCTAAACCTGGTGAGCAAACGTGGACACAGTGTATGCAGGATACACATAAAGTCGCCCTAGTCGCTGTGGCGGATGTTACATATCTTTACAGCTTTGTATTTTCAACTCCACTTGAGATTTAGTTTGACCTAGAAAAAAATTAGTTGGAAGCATGAAATTCCTTTGGTTTTAGTCTCCAGTCACGCTGTGGCTTCCTGTTCTTCAGATGTTTTTTAACATTGTGGGAACACCTAACGTGTTTCACAGCGTGTGGCTTATCAGTTCGTAATGGGCCATAATTCATGTAGACTCTAGTCCTCAAAACAACTATCATGAGCCAAAACTTAGCGGTTCTTTTGACCAAAAACTGGTCACTGTTTGGTCCCCTGTTCCCTGAGATCACGAGCCCCTGGCTGGCAGATTGCTTTTGTATTCCTCGTTGTAGATAACATGGAGCCTCCCGCAGTCAGCGTTCCTTACAGCCCCCCAGTAACAGCCCCGACCCCACCGGTCAGTGCCGTACCTCGTTGTTTAATCTTTTGTCTCCCACTAGGATTCAAGCTCCTGGGGAACAGGGATTTGTGTTGTTCACCAACGTCTCACACTTAGGTGCTCAGTAAATGAGGGTGGAATGGAAAACTAACACTAGCAATACCTTACGATAGTGGGGGAGACGCCGGTTTCCAGCCATCCACTTTAAAATATGCTTCACAATCACTTGAGGGCGCAGAAGTGTGAGTGACACGGGAATCTTGACACTGGGAATGATTGGGCCGTTTCATTTTGTCCTCGGCGGCTGCAGTCTTTGAGACAAGGACAGGATTTAAAGTCCTGCAGGGTTGTAAGAGCGACACCTCTGTGTCAGCGATTCTAGGCCGGGCCCCCCGTTAGGGAAGCCCCGGCGGCCCTTTGTTTCTACCTTAGTCTTGCCCTTGTGTGATGGTGGCAAGGGTGCCTGCGTGTCTCACCCGCAGCGTCCTCGCCGCGGTCGGCCGTCTCCAGTCGGTTTGACAGCAAGGCAGTGAGCGCTCTCTGGTTTTCTCCTTACTTGCTATTTGCATATTTTATTTTTAAAAACTATAAATAGAGCTGGGTCTGCACAGGACTCTGGTGTTTCAACAGTGTTACTGCATCCATATGGCTGCCGCCGCTGGGGCAGGAAGGCCGCTGAGCTCAGCACCTGTGTTTACGCCGGGGTGTCCCTGGCGGTGGGTCCTGCCTGTGGGTGGTCTGCAGGGCTGAAGACAGTCACCCGCAGAGCCGAGGAGAAGGGACCTGGAGGGGGAGCTTGGTGGGAACGTGAAAGCCGCTGGCGTGCCCACCAGGGGCTGTCCGTGCCCCTCAGGGGCCGCCGGCGTCTGGACAGAGCAGAGACAGGCTTCTCTCTCCCTTCTGAACGGAGGAGTAACAACCGAAAGTAAGAGCGCACGTCAGCTTATTGCAAATGGCTACACAATAGTAGGTGGTTGAACTTTTGTTTGCGGGTTTTGTGTGTGTGTGCGCGCGTTGTTTTTCCTTTTAAAACCCTTGCACTTGCAGGTCTAACCTACGTCAGCGGGAACAAGGTCAGTTTGCATTTCACTGTGAGTGTCTGCGCTCACGGAGGAGACACGGGGACGTGGAGCACAGCCTGAGCTCGTCGCTCTGAGAGGATTGCTCCCCTAACAGACTGGCCGGCTTGCGCAGCGCAGGAGTACGTGTGCTGCCCGGGATGTCACGCCGTTTGGGCAGAGACACATCGCTGGCCTTTGGGCTGCGGCATCCTAGCGACACCCCATTAGGAAGGCTCCCCACTTCCAGGAGTTCCGCAGATGCCCCGCGTGCGAGCCGTCGGCCTGGCTTCACGCCTCCTTCCGTTCTGTTCGCACACGACACCGTCTCTGTCTGGGAACTGTCACCGCTCGGCTAACACCCGGGTTCCCACAAACCCAGTCGATTTCAAACGCCCTCAAGGGGGTTTTCTCCTCTCTGTTTGACAGTCACTTCTGCCCGAGCTGTCGTGTTACCTGAATACAGTCCCCAACGGCAGGAGGGACATCCGTGTGCCCCTCGTGCACCTGCTGCGTGTCCTGGCGGCCATCCCCGTGCATCCTGAAGGTCACGTCCTCAAGGTCGCGTCCTGCCCGCCTGCACGGGGCTGCCGCCCGGTGCCCGGGGCCAGGCCCCCAGCAGGACACAGCTCTGTGCTTTCTGTGGTACGAAGGGAGGAGGGATACACGAAACATTAAGGCCACAGATAACTTCCCGTCCACCCTTTAGAGGGAAACCTGAACTTCATTTCTCTCTGTGACTGGACGCTCACGGCCAAAGTGACAACCAGACAGCATAGCCAGTGGAAATGAGTCAGAACCTACTTTTCCACCCCCAATGGCGTTTGAGCAGTGAGATATTAAAAACAAAGAAACAAAAAGATCGGGAGGAAGCCAGGAGAGCTCAGCAGGTTGAGCGCTTGCCTTGCAACCACGAGGTCCGGGGATCGAATCCTGGCCCTGCACACCCATGTGCTGAACTGCAGCACCACCGGTGACGACCAGGGTGGGGGCGGAGGGTCTCGCCCCCCAGGCAGGAGGCCCCCGGTTCCGTTCCCGCCCCGCGCGGCCCCACACCCACCTGTGTGGAAAGAAACCATGTGACAACTAATGACGTACAACTGTGGCGACTGCTCTGGGCCCTCCCCCTCTTTCTTTCTCTCTCACCTCTCAAAACAATACAATAAATCTTAAAGGGAGATATGTCCATGGTCCCTGAAAAATCAAGAGGTGACAGAAGTATAATTAGTGGTTAAATGTAAACTGGGAGGCGGAGTGAATGATGCAGCTGCACACACAGCAAGTGCTCACCTAACGCCGTCACAGGCCTCCGAGGCCTGACTTCCAGCCGAACGGGGGACAGCGCTCTTACGCGTAGCTGGCGCCTGCCGGTCCCCGTGGGTGCCGGTTAACCGAGAGGCGACTGCAAAACGGAACCCGTCTGACCAGAGGCCAATAGCTGTAAACCAGCGCTCAGCTCCTATGATATATTTCCGGTCCTAAAAGCCATCACCAAACTTCTACGTAAAGACTCGAAAGAGTTCTAATTGTAAACATTGAAATGAATGTGAGCTCTATATACATGGAAGAAAGGTTAATAAAAACAAGTACGATCATAAGTTTGCACCCCGCTTATTGCAATTCAGGGGCTCGGGTGGTCAGACCCCCGCTCAGGACCCATCACACACACACTTACACACACACGCTGGGACAGTGTAGACGACATTCCTCTCACGCACAAGCTCTGGGACATCGGAGGAAACTGGGGTCCCCAGAGGAAACCCACGCAGACATGGGTGGGGGGAGCGTGTGAACCCCACGCAGACGGTGACCCCAGCCGGGAATTCATTTTCTATTTCTCACCAACGTTACGATAAAACGGCGTTGCATGAAGCCACGTTATTCGCTGTGTGGATGGATGGCACTGAGCTCGGAAGCCCCCGTGCTGGGCCGGGCCTGCTAGGCGTCCCCACCGCACAGAGAGCAGTTACCTCGTTAGAGACCGGCGGTCGGCGGGAGACGCTCCACCGTCCCTTTACGTCGTAGAATCCGGTGGCCACACTTCTCAACGGGCAGCTGTTGCGGTCATTTCTGCCGAGCTTCTCTGGCATCTTTATCTGGCGGCTCTCTGGGTAGGAGACATACGGGCGGCGTCGATGGAGATTTCCCCGAATAACTCCATATGCCACTAGCACTGGACCACACTGACTTTTCTTCCCATTAGTGAAGGGGATTTATGATTCTTCTCCGTGATACTCCGTTCTTTGAATCTGGTGCCTACCCGGTAAGCCCTTTAAAAAACGGGACAACTCCTTCGTTGCCTGCTGTGAGGTGGAGGCAGAGTTCGGGTCCTTTTGTTCCCAGAACTGTTTGCTCCTGGGTCCGGACTCCCTTTCACACATCCTGAGCTCCCCGCCCTGTGGCAGCCGCCCTGCTTCCCAGTCCCTGGCGAAGGGAGCGTGAAAAACCACACGGAAGCAGATGGCTGGGAAGTAAAGTAATACAGAGGAAAACAGGATCATGCTGAGTACGCGAGTTCCGTGTTCAACTCCGTGCTTTTATTGAACTCTTACTTTTCTATCAAGTTATTCCAAGCGTGGCCGTACTTTTTCCGACCCTGGACCTGTGTGTGTGTGGGGGGGGGGGGGGTGTGGACTTGCATTACCATTATGTTTCACGAACATTTAACACGACGCATATTCATCCTCACATAGCTTAGAGGCTCAGATGAATGCACAACGCGCATGATCGATTTGAGCACAAACCTATGTGTTCTCTCCGAGAAGCAATCGCTTTTCGGGACTTGTGAGAATTCCTGACAACATTTGACTTGAGAATGAGTAGAGACGACGTCTCTAGGTCACTATATATATATTTTTTTTTAACAGTTGTTTTATTTTATTTATTTATTTATTTCGACAGAGAGAGAGAGAGAGAGAAAGAGAGAGAGAGAGATACAGAGAGAGAACTGAACTGGGGGCATCCCCCAGTTCAGCATATGGGTCCACACGGGCCAGGATTCGATCCTGGGTCCCCAGGGCTGCAAAGTGAGCGCTTAACCCACTGAGCCATCCCGGCTTCCCCTAGGTCACTATATTTTTGTCCTAGAAAGTTACAGACTGTGTGCTGCTTTCAGATTGTGAAAGAAAAGTTCAGCGAGGGCTCGTGAGTCCTCCCACGTTGTTTCGTGTTGTAGAAACGTTTCATTACAGTCGCGGCTGCTTTTAAGTGGCCTGTTTTGTAAGCACGTAGTTCTTTAAACATGTGGAAGGATGTTTTCATTCTTGGGGAAATTCGGTTGTAACCGAAATGTATGGACCGTTTCCCCCCTCGGTTACGATGCCGGGAAGGGAGAGTGAAACACGGCTCCAGCAGCCCTCCGCCCCCTCCCCCACGCCCCCCGTGGGGTCCTGGCATGTTTTAAGAGAAATGAAAGATAAATTAATTCCCAAAGAATTTAGAAGGCTCTTCCTGAACTAGATGAGGCGGCTTCCCACATCAAACAGAGAGGGGAGCTTCTTGCATTTTTTAGTTGGGCTTCTACATTTGCAGAAACGTTCACGTTGCTTTCCTTTCTTGGTTCCGCCACAGTAATTCTTTCGTGCAAAGAGATGTCTAAGTCCCAAACTCAGCAGATGGCGTACGGGGAATACGTGCAATTTTTGTACATCAATGGTACCTCGATAGAGCTGTTAATCGTTTTTCTTTAAATGCCTAAGAAATCTGTTTAGCTGACTCGAGAGAGGCAGCGCAAATCCAAAGCACTTCTGCAAAAGGTTTATTTTCCGCCCAAGACCGGTTGCCTGGCTACTAGCTCAGGGAGACTCTACGTGTGCATTGCAGCAATTCAGGCTGTTTTCCCAGGTCTGCAAACAACGACACAGCAATGGCTCGTACGCTCCTCGCATCACACTTCTTTGCTCCATCGCTCTCCTGGTTTCTACAAATTAAGCTAATCTGCCAGGAAAAGAAAGGCATTATAATTATTATTATTTTTGCAATATTTATTTTCCAAAAGCTAAATCAGGAAACCGTATTCTGGATCGTGGGAGGTGAAGAGGATAATTAAAAAACAAAACAAAACACCTCTTTTTTGTATTAAAAACCATGTTTGTGTCTGCGTGTTGTTTCATAATATTTACAGTGAGGGCTCACACGAATCCGCTGCCCAAGAAAATCTGCCGTGGGAACATCTTTAGCAAATAAGGAAGTAACGGCTAAAATGGTGAAGAAGCTTTCCGTCCTGCCTGTTTGGCAAGTATATGTTCACATATTTAAATCGGCAAATTTTGAGTGGAACCAAACAGAGGACCCTTCTTTTGGTTGTGTTTATTGGAAAACACAATTATGTCAGCCGTCTCTGGGGACAGAAATCGTCCCAAGCACAGAGCGGTCAGCACAACTAATCTTTTTACAACGCACGCGTGAGTACACGCATGGCCTGAAGAGTCATGTGACTCATGCACAGCTAACCCTTTGACTTTTTAACTTACTTATTTCATGGGCTCGTTCATATTGGAAGAAATATATATCTGTATAGTAGTTCACATTATATGCACATGTTCACAAATTATTGTGACCTCTGTTGAAAATACTCAGATCTAGGCCTTTGAAAGCATCCCGTGAGGATAAATAATGAACTAAATGCACACGATCACTACGGTTTTTGAAAAGTGACGGTAGCAAAGCATTCAAATGTGTTTGATGCTCTGTGCCTGTCCTGAGCAGAAATTTAAGCACTACATGTGAAACCGTTTTAAATGACCAGAAATGTTATTCATTCCATGACATTTAACGAACCTAAATAACTGACGTGGAACGCTGACCTTCCGGGTAAAATAGAATTCTGGAATGCTTGTAGGTCTGTCATGGAATCACAGCTTCCATCCGATGAGATTCCGTGTTGTCTTAGCACATCAACTAGTAGAAACAGCAAGTTAACTTCTACGGACCCGAGAACCCTTCCATCTTTCTTAAAAGTGGAAGTTAGAATATTTCACTTGGCAGAAGCATTTCAGTGACCTACTCTTCCAAGAAGAAGAGCCGCTTATTTACATATGAAATAACTAAATGCCTATAAAAAATAATGCAGCAACTCTGATATATGACCGTATGCTGAGTTATTATTTTTGCAGCGTATCTGTAACGATGATTGGTAACAATAGTATTGCTAAGAATATTTTTAGTGAATAGTCTTCAATTGCTGAGATACAGACAAAATCATCTTTAAAGTGTAAAATCCATGTGAGCTTGAGTTGTTTAAACCTCCACCCCCAGGTGCTTCTGGGACAGTGGAAGCTGAGCACACAGCGATCCCAACAGCCAGTCCCAGGAGTGCCCGCGCCCCAGGGGCGTCCAGCAGACGGTGGCCGCCGGAACGTTCCGGAAGCGTGAAGCAAGGATTTTGATCTGAGCGATGGTAGCAACAGGCCTCAACGTCTTATTCCTTTTTCGTAAATAATTTTCCTGGGGTTCATCGGGGTTGATTGTATCCTGTGGCTTTTTATTTCCTGGAAATCATATATTCATCGTGGAGAGAAAAAAACAAAACAAACACAAAAAAAACCACAGCAACGGGTGGGCGCAGGCAGGTGAGAACTATGAGCTAAAATGAAAAAGAGGACAAGTCAGAGGAAGAGGACAGAGGGAGCCGATCAGTGGACAAAGTCCGCTTCTCCCCTTCCTACGCCTCTTCTTCCTTCCACGGTAACCTCTGAACAGCACCGACGGTTCTGCAGAAAACTCGTTCTTCTCTTTAGCAGTAACAATACCTTCGCTGACTTGTCGTTTTGGCTTTGACTCTTGTTTAAGCTAAAGGTAGTGGCAGATTAAGGCAGACCCCGCTGCCCCCCAAAAAACCTGTGGAATAAAAACATCTTCTATTCAAAGGACCTCCCACTTTGGCTTTGGGCAAACGTCACCTGACGGGTGGTCTGAAGGCTTCCCGTGGTCAGCAGTGCAGAGCATGGGACATTGACCACCACTGCCCAGCACACATGTGTGCACACATGCACACAACATACCATATACATATACACGCATGCCACATACCACACACCTGCACACTCGCTCCATACGTGCACGCACGCCATGCATGTGCATGAACCACACATGTGCACATGCACACACCATACACACAATGCACCCCACACATGTGCACACTCACACTCCATATGTACACACATATACACACACCACGCAAGCACATACGCACACTCATACTCCATAAACACACACATGCACACACATGCACACTCACACTCTACATGTGTACACACACACACTCTGTACATGTGCACAACAATCCATACACATGTGTGTGCACACACCTCACACACACAGCACCGTACACACATGCACACTCACACGCCATACATGTGCGCGCGCGCACACACACACACACACACACTTGTAAGAAAACACTGGAATCCCCATGTGGAGGTAGCAGCTGCTGCGATGAGCAGCAGTGGGGTGCATGAGGGTGCCACACTGGAAACGCCTCCCATGTGGTGGGCGTGAGGTTCTGGGGGGTGGGCGGTAGGGGGACTGGCCGTGGGGATTCAAGGGCTTTCCAACGTTTAGATTCCGTTTCGTTTTAGCCCCGTTTTAACCCACCTTGCATTGCCCTGTCTCATCAATCACCGTTTAAATATTTATTTTCCCCACTTCTCTTTCATCTTTAACGTAAACTGAGGTCTTCAGCAGCATTCCATGCGAACGGGACGCCGAGAGCAGCATTCTAGCGTTTGAAAAGTTCTCTGATGTGCACACGTCTTTCCTGTGGCCTCATCGCGGGAAGATCACGCTGGGCTCGCGCTCAGCGGCTCTTCAGCTCGGCTGTGCGGGGAGCGGGTGGGGGTCCGGGCCCTGGACGCTCAGGTCATCTTCTCCCCGAGTCTTGACGAGAGCAGATGGTCTACACTGGCAAATCCTTAGGCCCGCAGGTCTGTTAGGTATTTGGTTCCATCACCTCTTCCTGCCTTTATTACAGGACAGTGTTCAGGCACGTCAGCTTACTGTCTCGGGAAAAAGAAATCAGGAAGCTGGGCTGGTTTGCCTTAGGCTTTGGATAAATGCGTGGGAATCGGGAGTCGTCCGTGGTTTATAGTTCATGTCAGATGCCGAAGGCCAGTATTCAGACTCGGTGACCCAGCGTGGTACGTCTGCCCCCATTTTCTAAGCATCACGTCTCAGGAGGAAGCAAAAGCGAGCGGCTGTTTCGTACTCGCCCTTCCCTAGCGTCGGGTTCTGACACACTCTGCACAACCATCAGCAGGGAATGGCCCATCTTCCGCTCCCTGAACCTTCCAGCCCACCCGTGGCGTGTTCATGAGGAAGGGTTCTGAAGTGTGAGGGCTGCGTTTCTTTTCGGGCAGTACCTACATTCCGCCGTCTCTGATGTCTGGACACACGTTGGAAAATACACTGTGGCATCACACGCGACAAAGGGACGTGGCCACGCTCCGCACACGCGGGCGAGCAAGTCGGAGGAGGTGGGCTCAGTCCTGTTCACTCTGTGGCGGGGACTCCTCTGGAGACATATTCGGTGGTGCCGGCTGGCATCTAGGGCAGAGATGCTAAAACCAGTGCTGCTGAAACTCATTCCCTCCAGCCAAGTGGGAACGAGAGGGGGAGATACTAGGAACGCGTCCTTTTAAAACACTCTCCTCCCGTGTCTGTTCAGCGCTCGAGTCCAGACTGATTCTGGGTCCACTGACAGGTATTTCCTTACGGTGTCGTTTAACATAACAAGGAGGATAGAAGAGGCTCCCTGCTAGGAAAAGAAAGGCTGAGGGCGTACAGAGCACGGCGGCCTTTTCTACATTTTGTTTTCAGGAAGCCCCATGGAGAGAAGCACTCCATAAAATACGTTTGCATTGGCCACGTTCACGAGTGCTCGCTGCTCAGATTCGCGGGAGACCTGGGATAACCCCGGGCGACCCCAGACTACACTCCCCACCCGGATGCCGGCGGCCAAGTATTCTCTCCGGTCAAACTGAATGCTCTTCCTACTTGTCCTGCTTGGTCCTTTTTATCACGTCTAAATTCTTAAAAACCAGAGACTGACTTCCCTTGACCAGCTTCTCTTCATGAGTTTAATGTGCTTTTTCAATAAGGGACCATCAGAGAATGATTATAAACCTCCATTACATGTTAAAAGATACTTTTTATAGCCTATGAAGAGCTATAGAAACATCAAGTAATACCTTCCTTTATTTTATACACAGCATATCTTATTTAGTGAGTTTTAAATACATAATCAGCATCATGTGAAAAACCGTAATTATGTTATTCTGCCCCCATCTGCATGTATAGAGTCAAATAAGGACGTTAGCTATGCAATAGCTGCATAGTCCAAGCACATTTCTTCCTTCTTTCGTACCTTTCATTTAAAAACAAAATTTATATGGAAAAGACATCCATGTGCATTTATAATTTGATGAGGCACAGTAAGGCATTAAAATATTTGTTTACCCACAAAGTCAGATACCCTGATGTACTTATATTTTCTGGGAAGATAGGATTTGTGTTACTGTCATCAATTCTTTGACAATTTAGTGCTGCCTCTAACTTATAAAAAGTGACTCAGAAAAAATAGCTACTTCACACCATTGTTTGACTAAAATCAACAGCTGAAACATTTTTTTATTTCCCAAATTAAGTTGCCCAAACGAAATAGGACAAGCGTTTGTCAAAGTTTACTTTCAAGTCCAAGTTATGGCAAATTGGTAAATTGCTGTACAATTAGCGTAACCCTTGGTATCGCAGAAATGCGTAAAAACCGAGGGAAGGTAGCTCCTCAACATTAAAGACATAACCCAGACTTGGTCCTATTTTAAAGATACAAAACTGGAAGTGTATTTGCCCCTCAACTGGCACTTTGGGGTTTTCATTAAAATAATTGTCTTTGGTGAATAAGTCTATTTAACACGCGTGCATATTTTCAACCGTTCTGAATCTGTCTTTCCGTACAGTTCATGCAATGTGGATGAGGTGTTAAAAATTCTCTCTCTCTCTCTCTCGACTCTCAGTTCAGAAATGAGAGTTACGCGCATCCAGGCTGAAACCAAAAGTCAGATTTGAGGTGCAAGTTCGAGAAGCCAGGGGCATCATTTAATTTTTGACAAAATGGTGTTTCGACCCAAACGCACTGAAGTGGAGTCTTCTTCGAATGTCAGGGAACACGAAATGCGCAGCAGTGGCAGATTATTAGAACAACATGGTGTAACATCTTGATAAAATTACACAGCTCACGGTGAGCCTTCATATTCTTCAAGAAAAATGCCCCCATGCAACACGCAGGCTGTAATTTGTATGAAACCCCAGGGCTACGGTACGTGAAGCAAGCTCTTTTAAAAAAATAAAATATGCAAAGAGCTGTGTAGGAAAAAATCCAGCCATTGTGAAAATAACGGGAACGGGGTTACAGGGCCGGACCCTTTCCCGACAGCCCTTGTTATTTATCTGACAAGAAGTTCGAGCGGGTGTGTTTTATGAGGCTTTAGACGCGGGCAGTCGATGGCTCGATTTTACCGAATGATTTTTAACGTGACCGCCTATTTATCTTTTATTTTTGTGTGTGTGTGGGAACTGAGCACCTCCCTGTGTTTTTTCCACAGAAAAAGCAGTCGTGTTTTTAGTTTCACGAAGAAACAGGCACGTGGGGCCGCTCGCATTGTGACCGTTTGCAAAGGTGTGTTGCACGTTCAGCCCCGGGGGTCGCTGCCGGGGGCCGGGGGCCGGGGGGCTGGCTTTTCTTCTTTCTCGCTGCTGTAGCCTGAAACTGAAATGCTGCACGGCTGAGAAAATGCTATGGAAACAGAACCCACTGAATTCCAGGAAAATAAATAAGCAAGGCCACCCAACTTCTCAATTAGCGCTCACGCAGAGTGCAGGAAATGGCCCGGGATCCGTCCAAGACGCCCCGGGCTGGTTCGTGCACACGGAACGGGGACAGGAAGGCGGGGAGGCGACACAGGCACCGTGTGGGGATGGCCCCCGGCCAAGGAACACGGGACCCTCGTGGGCTCGCACGGACGTCCGAGGCAGATGTGTGGGCACCACGTCCTCACCGAGGTCGCTGCTCGGCCCCCAGAGTGAACCTCCAGAGACATCCCTGGGCTTAGGGCGCTTGCCCAGCCTGCACGCCCCTCACGGGCCTTGAGCCGCCAGAAACATCCCCGCGGCTGCTGAGAACCACAAGGGGCTCTGGATTTACGGTGTCGGGCTCCTGCTTTCTCATTTGGCCGCCTGGCTTGCTCAGCCGGGGAGGCAAAGAGGGACCCGGTACCTCCTCCCAAAGTGAAAGCCAGACTTCTCCCGAGTCGGCCAGAGACGCGTCACTGCCGGCTTCGGACAGAGGTCGGGAGTTAGGGGCTGGGAGCCCCTTCTCTGGAGCGTGTTTTCCTGAAACGCTCAGATCATGAGTTTACAGGTCGTCTCGAAAGCCCAGCAAGGGGGACAGACCCCGGCGGGGGCTCCGCGGGCCGCAGGCCCCAGATCCCGGCTTTTACTTGCTTTCTGCTTCGCTGCTGTCTTCCCACTGACGCTGGGCTCACCTAGGGGCTCTATCCCTCCCTTTGCCCCCCGTTGTTGAGTGTCCAGAGAATTGCTAAGACAGTGCCTTTTTCAAATGCAGTTTATCCCCTGGTTCTGAGGAGTGGGTGGGTGGTGCAGAGGGCACCTCCCTTACCTCCTCTTGCAGGGGAAACTTTTGTGCAAAGAATATAGGTTTGGAAAAAAACAACCGTGTTTTTTCAGTGGCCGGAGCTTGGTTGAGCTCACAAAAAAAGCTCCCATTCTCTGAGGGGTGCCTTTTGTCTGTGTTGTGGGTCTCATTATTTTTAATGTCAAGCCGTGGAAAGTGCTCGAATCGCCTTCACAGTGCACAGCAATCGAGAGCAAATCCATCCACGGGATGTGTTCGTACCACCGAGGAGCGGGATGACGGAGGCACGCCGGTGTTTAGATAAGCAGTGAAAACCGTCGGTGGTCTCGGGAGCAGGAAGAGTCTGGGGAAGCCGGAGACAAACATCCGTCATCCCAGCCGGAGATTAAATACGAAATTCAAATCACATCTCGTCAGTATTTAAATGGCCGTTTAGATGACGGTCTCAGAAACGCGAGCGTTTTCTCACGGCCTCCTGGGGACCCAGCAAGTGGGGACGGAAGCTCTGTCCGTGTGTTGCCCTTTGCTGATCCCTTCCCGTTGCGGGCGTTTTCTCAGCCAGCCGACTGTTCTGTCACCTTCGAAAGGCTGCGGGTTCCTTCTCGCAGGCAGCGTGGGGGTTTTGTTTTTACAGAACGCTGCAGCGTGCCCTCTGGTTCCACGGGGACGGTTGGGGGGTGTGTACTCCCCCCAGTTCCCGTACAACACAGGCGACAGAAGAGGGAGGCCAAGCCGCGTTCCAGGTGCGATCGTTGCTAAGAACGCCCGTGTTTACATTCGGGAGGTTAAGCGATGCCTCCCCGCGGGGACATGCAGAGCCGTACCTGGTCATGACGCGCGCGCTCTGTTCCTAACGCCTGCGTCTGCCACCCTCGCCCGTGCCATCTCCCTGCCTCTGCCCCTTCCCCACGCCGTGCATGTTCAGGCCCCAGGACCGGCCGCTGGGAGGTAACCTACCAAACTTGCACTAGCGCGGAAGTGATTCAATCGATGCGACAGGTGTTTCCAAGGACCGACGTGCGAGTTACAGAAAGCACCCTGGCCCGTGAACTTTGGGTGAGACGCCGAGACCGAGAGCCGTAACCTGAGGCTGGGGGCGCAATGGCGACCTTGGAAGGGACCCCGGTACCACGCAGACCCCACCTCTGGTGTTACGGGTGAACCATCCAGGCTTGGAACCAGACAGCTGACCTGGCCACGTTTCCACCAAAGCTCAGCAGGGACCTGCCGGTTGAATGCTCTTCCCGGATTGCTTCCGCGTCCAAATCCCTGTCCCACGTTGTCGCAGGTGAAATTTTCGTTTGGAATGTTTGCTGCCCCTCCTGCAGGCTTCTGCTTCTGCGGGAACTGTACGGCCTCATCCCACTGACCTCAGTCTTGGCTGTGGACGTGTCTTGACAATGGAACAGCAGCCGAAGTGGCCCGAGAGGGCGCTAGATAAGCCATCCCACGGTCGGTCACTCCCACCCCGCCTCTTTCGACGTCTACATTGCTCCCGACAAAGGCCGCTCCCTCAGCCGAGGTCCTGGGAGAAAGGAAGAATGGGGCAGAGCCACGGCCAAGAGGGACGTCGTAGGAGGGAGGGAGAAACCTCCGTGGGTGGAAGCCCTGAGATCTGAGAGCTGTTTGTTACTGCAGCAAAACCCAGCCTCCGCTGACTGATACACTGCATTGCCGCTGAAACAGCGCTCCCGTGGTGGGTGGTTACCCACCCCTTCTGTGCCATTTCACAGGGTCATTACATCCGTCCCAAGCCTAATTTTTTGTGCGAAGAGCAAAAAGCAAATTCACGGTGGGCTCCAGGGCCCCGTGTGGGGGGTCCGGGCTCTCTGGACGCCAGGCCCGGGTGGGGAGCAGCAAACCCGGACAGCTCTGGGCCCGGAGGTGCTTATCTGGGGCGGAATTTCAGAACCATCGGTTTAACTGCCGTGAGAGGAAGAGGTTCTCTGGAAAGAAGGAGGAAGGTGAGCTCTTTCTCTCTGATAACCAGGCGGCCTCGGCAGGGGCCCCGTGCTCCTGGAGCAAACAATGCAGAACGGTCGCCATGACGTCGCTTAGGAAGTGACCTGCTTAAGGACAGCAGCAAAGCAGGCACAGAGCGCGCTCAGCCCCGAGGGCCCCGACAGCCTGGCTGCAGGCGGCGACTTTTCTACCGGACTTTGAGGAAAGAGAAGGGATTCAACATGCAGTGACCACCAGACACCGTGTGCCCCCAGGGGCCGTCGTGATCCGGAACAAACCTTTAACGCCAACCGTGAGCAGTTCCCAGATGAGGACAAGGGTTTTGTTTGTTTGCTTTTGTTTAAAGGGGAGAGGAGGTTCTGAGATCGATCTGACAGCGCTTTGCCCAGAGCTCGGCCCTCGCCGTGGATGCGTCTGATTTGTCGGCTGTCGCCTCTGTGTTCTCCACCCTACGCACTGAGGTGCTCACAGGCGGGGTCGCTGTGACCCTGCCAAGCCCATCGCAGCTGCTGACACAGACGAGTGTGCTGCACACACGGGAGAATAAATACACGCTGTGAGCCCTGCCCGGGCCGATCTCACGTAGGATGCACACACCTGTTATGAAGCGAACGGACCACGTGCCTGTCTTTTTTAAAAGATGTATTTCATTGTTTATGACAGGGACAGAGAGAAGGGGGAGGGCCCAGGGCCGTCTCCATAGTTGTGCGTCATCAGTTTTCGACATGGTTTCATCACACAGGTGGGCGGGGGGGCCATGCAGGGCGGGAGCTGGGCTGGGGGTCTCCTGCATGGGAAGCTCACCCCAGCTCAGCATATGGGTCCACACGGGCCGGGGCCGGGATTCGATCCTTGGACCCCGGGGCAGCAAAGCGAGCGCTTAACCCACTGAGCCGTCCTGGCTTCCCCGCCTGTCTTTTACACGTAGAAAAACACTGGAATTATAGTCAAAAGGTCCTGACGTTCACAGTGACAGTTCCCAAACAGCAAGTCACGTGTCGTCTCGTCTTGACAGCCCGGCTCTGCCATGTACCTTCTTATGCACGTGACTGATCATCTGTGACTAGGTCTTCTTTCTTCTACGTGGAAAAAAGCATCCAATTGTCCTTTGAAATTGATTTATACGCCGTGGCTTCCGCTCACCTCCGTGTTTTCACGGGATGTTCACAGCGACCCGGGTTTCTCATCCCCCGTAGCTCGTGCCCGGCTCTCTGTACGGTTCTGCATCACAGAGCCCTGTCCTTAGAGCCCGGGACCCTGTCCCGTGGAGGGACGTGCTCTTCCGAGAGCACCTGTCTGCCGGCTGATCTGCAGCTGGTGGGAACTACCAGGGTCTTGATAACATCCAACAAACAAACAAACAGGGGGGAAGCTGGGATGGCTCAGTGGGTTAGGCGCTCACTTTGTAGCCCCGGGGACCGGGGATCGAATCCCAGCCCTGGCCCATGTGGACCCATATGCTGAACTGGGGAGTGCCCCCAGTTCAGTCTCTCTCTCTCTCTGTCAAAAATAAAATAAGGGGAAGCTGGGATGGCTCAGTGGGTTAAGTGCTCACTTTGCAGCGCCGGGGACTGGGGATCGAATCCTGGCCCTGGCCCTGGCCCGTGCGGAACCATATGCTGAACTGGGAGCTCCCCCAGTTTAGTTCTCTCTCTGTCTCTGTATCTCTCTCTCTCTCTGTTAAAAATTAATTAAAAAAAAATTAAAAAAAATAAAAATAAAAAAATAAAATAAAAAAAAAAAATATATATATATATATTTTTTTTTTAATCTTTTCACATTTATAGAGAGAAATTATCTTTTTGTCTTCAGTGCATATTTATTTCTATTTTACTTTTGACAGATAGAGAGAGAGACAGAGACAGAGACAGCTAGAGAACCGAACTGTGGGAACTCCCCAGTTCAGCACGTGGGTCCTGCCTGGGCCGGAGCCGGGATTCGATCCTCGGTCCTCATG